>QZLH01001198.1:3769-39195 GCA_003833135.1 Oehlia diaphana
ATATATAAAATCAATATAAAAATGTGAATTCCGATACTGCGATTCACTTTTTATATATAAGATCAATATAAAAATGTGAATTCCGATACCACGATTCACTTTTTATATATAAAATCAATATAAAATGTGAATTCTGATACCGCGATTCACTTTTTATATATAAAATCAATATAAAAATGTGAATTCTGATATCGCAACTCACTTTTATTATATAAAATCAATATAAAAAGTGAATTATGATACCATAACTCACTTATATAAAATCATAGTTTCAGGCAACAGGTCATTCAGGTTATATTGATGTTACAACCTGAACTACTGTAAAACTGAATTGAAATTGCTAAACCTGACCTGATAAATTCAGGTCAACCTGTCAGGTTACCTGAATTTGGTAAACCTGTTCAGAACTCTAATTATTAAAGAATGCTTTCTAAAATTTCTTTTTTCGCAATATTTAGTAAATTTGGAGTAAGAAATTTTTTTAGTACTTGAAGAATAGGTTCAAAAAATTTTTCATTGGTACGTGGTATTCCAGTTACAATATTTTGATTTTTCTCATTTTCAATTCAGTGTATCTTTTTTCTTCTTCTATTCTTGCATTGATTTGATGAGTAAGCTGGACCAATGAAAAAGTATGAAGATCATCTAATTTGAGTACATTATTTTCAGATTCGGCTCTTTGAGTTGTTGTAACACCAGCAGTAAATCGGACTTGAGTATAGCAATGTGCCCATGAAAATCAAATTGGATATAATTTATTTTGCAAATAAGATTAAGCTGCAGGATAGTTAGTTATCAATCGTTGCCATCTTCTCAAAATCTTTAATACATAAACTGTTTTGAGTTTTCATAAATAGCTGATGACAAGATTTAAATTCATTACGAAGTTTTCCTTTCAAATTCTTTATAAAGTTCTGATTAATATGGAAAACACAAATACAATGGTGGGTATCAGGCATTTTTGCCTTAATAGCTGCAGCCATTGCCAAATCTCCATCTGTAAAAATAACTCATGGAAATATAAAATTGGTTGCACACAATATACAATCAAGAATCCACTGAAAAGTAGATTCTGTTTCATCTTCTATTAAAGCTTGTGCCACAATTTGAGTATGATTATGATTGTCAATTACCATAAATAAGGATAATGCCATATCATAACGATTTGTTTTGTATGTATCATCTGTAATAACTACATCATGAAACCTTATCCAAAGTTGAACTTGTTGTGGTGACATCCATAAAATACTTCCTAAGCAAAAATCATCACCAATTATACGTGTTTCAATTATCCAGCCTGGTTCTTCCCTTTGAAGATCATATAATTCTTGCAACATATTTTGAGCATAATCTTTATTCGTAATCATGAAGATCTCTTAACTTCTTTTATTGCATTGTACAAATTTTTTTGATGGATATAAATATCTGGATATTTTTTACTTAACAATCCATATAAAGTTTGAGCTCCCATAGTTGGAACAGCAGAAAGATATTCCAATATGTCATTTTTCATTTTTTTTGAAAATTGACAAAATTGTAGTCCATGAACCTTGATATTTGAGCTTAATGGGTGATTATGTTCATCAACTACTTTGGTAATTCTTATAATGTTAGTTGATTTTGGACAAGTTACATTTAAGTGCCATTGACAACAAATTGATCCAAAAGTTCAATTTTGATGTTTTTCAGGATCTTCATCCTTTTTTGGTTGGTATTGAGATGTTTTTATACACTCATATGTGCGTTTTCAAATGATATTATCATCATCATATTCAACTCTTCTTTTTCAATATTCAAAACCATTCTGTTCATAAATTGAGTTAAAAAGGCCTCCACTTCTTCAAAAGTTTCAAAAGTTTACCCCACTTGAAGTGATAAATTACCATTTTCTTCATCTTCTGTAATATTAACAACATATTCAGGTTCATATACATTAGGTTTGTCAAGTTTATGTTCAAGAAACACAGCAGGGTTTGAAGAAGACATTATAATAAGTAAAATAATAAATATAATGCAAGAGAAAAGAGAAAAATTTTGATATGAAAGTGGTGAGGAGAAGAGAATTATTGTATTGATTGTATTGATTGTACTGATGATGCAAAGTTTATAATAGTTTAATTTATTAGATAATCTTAAATTCACATCTGGTGATCATATGTTAACCTCCTTGAAAAAAATGATGTAATAACAGGTGATAAAATTATATACAATAATTGGAGGTTAAAATTTTACTTATATTAACAATGGGTTATATTAACTTTTATCTATCAAAAAAGGTTAATCAAGTGGATAAAATTGTTGTAGTCATATATAAATAGATAGAAATTTCGAAAAATAGGATGTCCAATGATGAAGATAAACTCCCTAGCAATAACAAGGAGTAGTCTCATGAACATGTTAATAATATCTTGATAACATAAAAAATTCAAAATCATGATGTTGAAGAAAAGACTTTGAGTATTAAATTCGGACACATTGTGATTAGAATAATTATCTCTTTAAAGTATATTGTCATTACTCTATGACTCAGGATTATCCTAAAGGGATGATTTCCACAATCGTTGTTGTAAACATGTCATACATAATATGTACTAGCTAGAGAGCTTTGCAAGGGCTTATATATTTGATCTGTGTAATAATGTTTTCAGAAAAAGAATCACATTTATGCGTATGATGATTTAATTGTTTGGGGCATAATGAGGACAAAATTCAAACTTGAAATCAATGCACAATAAGTTGAATTGATTATGCTATTATGTGAAAAAAATTTTATTGAAATATGATCTTATTGTCCTTACATTAACTTAGTAATACTATCAAAATTCGTACACTTCTCAATCACTAAATTTTTCTGGATCATTTCAAAATGGTGCAATAGATATTAGATCTAAATTTATTATTTTAATGTTTGATTTTATTTATTGTTTCATGGAATATTGGATATAGTCTACTTCATACCTTCTGGATATTCCAGGTAACTATAACTTTAATGGATAAGGAGAATCTATTTAAAAAATAAGTAGATTAACTAATGAAGTGATCATATTTAAGGAGATATTAACCACTAAGCTTGTTGTTTTATATAGCTTTTTTACAAATCCCATGAAATAAATTGCATGTTTAGATTTAATCTTCAGCAGGCTAATAAGTTTCTCTTCCATTAAAAGGAGAAAAGACTTTCTATCATTATAGTGTTAACATATTCAAAAGACTACTCTTTGACGTTCTGTACATTATTAGGTACCATTTTGGTCTTAACCTTTCTATTTATATACAAAATTACTAGACCGCAAAGAAGTTTGACAATTGATTACCCCTTTTTGTTGATTCAGAATATTTTTTAACACTGGTTTAATGTTGAGCCAAAACTTATAGTTTCCTGTTTATTAGAAAAATCTTATACTAAAAGTGAATTATGTATTTTACTAAAATATCATGCGTTCTTTAAAAGAATTCTTTAATAAAATTGCTTTATTTCATTTCACTGGAATGTTACCATACAACTAGAAGATTATTGCAATCAATTTAAAACTTTTTTGTATAAATAGCATGAAAATTCATGACTCTACTGATAAAAATCAATTAATCCAATTGATAAGTGATAATGCAGAGTATTCTGTACATATTTTTTACATTGCAACAGACTTCAAAAAGATTTTGTGGCTAACTGGTTATGGATCACACTTGATTATCACCAATTACTGACAGTTTTCTATCAATAATGCCTGGGCTTTACCCACAAAGTGAATTTTTATTAGCAGATACATTGGTATATTATTTGTAGTAAATGTATTTTTCTTTCCTTCCATATGAAGATAGCTAAGCTTAGCGAAATTCCTGTTGAAATCTTTAAGATTATATAAGTGTTCAGATGGATTTTATTATCAATAACAAGTAATATTATTACTAGTAATGTCCATTATTGGATCTGGGTCATTTCACCAACAGACGTTTCACTGACACCTAAATGTTATATAGTTATCACGTGATAAATATGCGTTAAACATCACTCCCTAGTACTGTCATACATATACACATGACCATCACAGGGTGAAAAGAATGTGTCAGTGAAATGTCTGTCAGTGAAATGAATGGTTCTCCATTATTTCCTGCATGCAAATGCACGGCCCCATCCAGCAACACTTGAAGAAAATGCCTCGAGCTCCATTTATATCTCTGTCTAATGACTTCAACATTTTCATGTAATGATATAAGTTGAATATTCTATTTTATTCTGTGTATGTGACTATTTTAGTCTTCAAATGTTCTGCCTGTCGTATACTGATCTTCCTGAAAGGACTTCATAGTTTCTACATACGGTGTATTACTCAGCTCATCAGAAGGAAGATAATCTACTTTCAGAAATTTGGCATTGTCAAAATCTTCCTTGATAGTTTCTATAAAATTGTTGAGAATCTTATTTTTATCAACTCTAAGTTCAAGGATGTCTTCATTAGAATAATCGTCTATGATCAAACAGCATATAAGGAGTGTAGTCATTTTTCATTTTAAAGCTGAGATAGGAAATAGGTTAAAATATTTACCAGGAGAATTTTATATAATATTCACATCACTTACATGAAGTTATTACTTGTAATATTAAAGGCAACTAATTTATCTCTTTTTTTAGTATCACAAATTAAAACTCCAAAACCCTATAAAAAATAAATGTTCAGAAAATATTTACAAAAATGTTCAGTAACTGTTCAGAATTAATCTGGAATATCCAGAAATTGTCCAGAAAATGTTTATTTTTTGCTATAGATTTGATATTTAAAATTTTGACATATCCAGAATTTGTCCAGTATAAAATTATGGACAAATTCTAGACAAATAAACTTGGACAAATTCCAGACATAGTAAAAACTCAGAAAATTTGCACTGGACAAATTCCAGACATGAAAAAATTCTGGACAAATTCTAGACGCTACTTCCAAAAAAGGATAAATTAATTTTGTAAAAAAATGCAAAAAGCACAAAACTGACATTCATAAGTCATAACCTTTTTTGTCATACTAATTAAATTTGTTGAGCAGGCAAAAATACTATATATCCATAATATAAAATTTTAGGTTAAGAGCAACTATAATGATGGTTACATATTAAACATCTTTTTATGACAAATTTTATGAAAAAATATTTCAGGTCAATTTCCAGACAAATTCTGGAAAAAATGAATGTCTGGAAATGAGTGTGTTTTTGGAATAATTTCCAGATATTAATTGTCCAGAAAATGTCCAGGTACTTTTAGACAAATTTTTTGGACAATTTCTGAACAATTTCTGGACACTTATTTTTTATAGGAAAATGGGAACGATCATCAGAAAGATATGAATATAATTCAATGAAAGGCATATTACATTCTGCTCTATATGTAGAGTATCTCATGATCCAAATTTACTATGCATATGTATTAGTAATTTTTCTACCAATAATTTATTACAGACCATATTAAAGTTATAATGCAGTTGCTTTTTAAGGTCCCTGTACATGTACAGTACAATTAGGGATGGCAATGGTCACGGTTATTAACCGGTCATGACCGGTTATGACCGTAACCGATATCAGTCGGTCAAAGGCTTCTGACCGACCTTTTAACCGACCGGTTTGACTGACCATTTGATCGACCATTTAACCGACCATTTGACCGACCATTTAACTAACCGTTTAACTGACCATTTAACTGACCGTTAACTGACCATTTAATCCATTTAATCATTTAACACTTTTTTACGAACTTAATCAATAAAAAAAAGTTGTTATGACATTTCTTTAGTGGATTTAATAAAAAAAAACACTTTAACGTTTTTTCTTAATTAAATTCATTAAAAAAAAACAGTTAAACGGTCAGTTGGTCAAAGGCCCTTAACTAGTTATAACTGACTGATAACCGATCATGACTGACCGTTGCCATCCCTAAGTACAATGTACATAAGTTATATAAGATTTGATAGACCTTTTTTTATCAAAATGAACATTTTGGACATTAGTGTCCAAATTATTAAAATGGACACTGGTGTCCAATTAATTATATCTTAAATGTACTGTACTGATTTTCTTTTTATTATAGGTACGATCATGATGATTAAATTTTGTAATTTTATATGAGTGATCAACCATACCGTACAGGTTTGCAATTTTGTACTGTACTGATTATTCTACTACCTATACATTTTTTCAACTTTAACCAGTTTTAGGCCAGAATTAAGAAAATTTCAGCCAAAATTATGGATTCAAAAATCATTAATTTAGCCAATTAAACAAGTTTAGATTGATTTTAAACTTTACAAATGTATTATATATTGGAAGAGGGTGTTGTAGACCATAATAAAGTGAATTAGGAGGTTACATGAGCAATGACTGCTATTTGAATATTTTGGCTAACTATACTATTATTTAAAAAAAGTGTATTTAGCCAAAAATATTCAGTTGAAAATAGTTAGATGATGAACCAATAAAATATTCAAGATCAACATGAATTTTTTCAGCTGGGTGTTGTTAGCCAAAAATTTACTGCACCTTCAGCTGAATTTTTCAGCTAACTACACTATAAATATGTAATATATTTATGAATAATAATATAATTGATATATAATACAAGTAAATAAATTAGTATATTTAAATGCATAATGAATTCAGTCAAATGTATTAATTTATTATTAATTTATTGATAAAACAAGTTGCTTTAATCCCTGTTGGGGCATTTCTAAACACAAGATCATGTAATTGTTTATTGTTTTGTTATGATACATTTTTGTTTTTATATAAACCCTTATACTGTTTAATGTGAGGCAATAACTTGAAATGAATAATACTAATAAATAACTATACATTGTATTAAAAAATGTCAAATTTTGTATTATAAAATGAATGTTTTTGGTGAAATCATATAAACCATTGATAAATCCACCATTTATCCTTTGGATTTGACTTGACATAATATATAGATACTGCAGATAATATATTTTTTTTCTTCCATAAAAAAAAATTCTAAAGCAGTATGAATTGTACTATATTTTTTTATTACTAGCAGTCACCTGTTGCTATAAATGTACTGTATTATGAAAAATTTGTTTTAAAATTTCTCATAAATTAATTGATTCTTGTCATTAGAATTATAGTATTGTGACTTTATTTATTTGCTCATTTTTCATTTTTGAGATAATAATGTTATAATTATACTTCTTCATTAATCTTTTTTTCATTTTCAAAGATAATTTCTATAAAATAAATTTTTTATGCAGTGAATTTATTAACAAGTAGTATACCCACTTGTGTTTTTTGCAATGTTAGATACTAATTATTACCTAATTAAATTTATAGTTTATAATATCAAGTAGTATATGGCATCCATTAATGTTTTTTTTCAGTGCTAAATACTATATTAGCACTACTAATCTTTAGTGTTTTTTTTTTTTTTACTATAATCTTAAATTTGATTAATAATACTAATTTAACAATAATAATAATGACAATCAATTCTATTAAATAAGAAGAAATCTGGAAATGTTGTAAGAAAATTTTTCTATTTTCTAATTATACAATGATTTGTATTTTGCTACAATTATTATGATTATAATTTTAGTTAAATCTTAATTATCATTATAATAAATTATTGTTATTTTTTTCTATATAATTTTAAAAAATAATAAATGTTTTGTTGGAAAGTAGCAGTTGATCTAACAACATCCATCTGGAATTTTATTGTCTTTGAGAAGAACAAATAGGACTATAATGGTTTTCTTCATTTTATATCAGATGTAAATTTAATTTTTCATCAAATTTAGAGTTTTAAAAATTTTAAAAAACTACCATCAGTAAATATATTGTAATTTATTAATATAAATTGTAATTTGTAAATTGATCTATAGATCGTTATAACATGTTCTTTTTTGATTTTTCAATGATTACTATAAAATAAAAAAGAAGTTTGACTAGGTCAGTATATTACAAATAAATTTCATATTATAAATAATCCATTGTATTAATTTAAATAAATTATAAAATGAAATTGTATTCATTATGGTCATCATTATTTTTGACTTGAATTTATTAATAATACTAAATTCTTTTTCATATTAGTATATGATGATATAAATTTGGAATGGCTGTATAATTACTAACTCAACTAACTATTAAAAAGTATTCCTGATCATTTATTAAAGGGTAATATATCATTACACCATTTAATTTCCTCGGATTATTTCTAACTATTTTAAAGATTATTTTGCAAATAATATTATTAGTTACTCTCTTATTTCTGATGAAATTTCCTTTAAGTAATCATGACATTTTTTTGTGCCTTATTTAGAATAATTTTTTTTATAGAAAAAAATATTTGAAGAGATATGTATTATATTGTAATTAATTTACTTGCAATTTTTTAATCATTTTAATATAAAAGATATAAATTATATTATTACATAATATCTGTTATGATTTCAATGAAATAATATTGAATATTGTGAATTGCTTTCTATTATTGTTAATAATATTTATTTAAGATTCCAATACTTCTATGATTACTCTTAAGAAGATTGACAAGTTAATTTATTCATCTCCTATTACTGTTACTATTCAGTCCTTGCTTGAAGTTTTACAATTATAGATTATGAATATTTTTATAACAAAAATAGAGTTGTTTGTTATGTATTTTTTATATATTTGATAATATATTGTAAGCATAATAATTGTTTTAAATATATTAAATAATTATTATTTTAATTATTATAATATTTTTAACTAAAATTTTAGACTTTTGAAGATAACATAAATTAATAATTATGGATAGTATAGATGGAAATATATTCTTCATTTATATATTTTAAGTCATCATTAATTAGTTTAAAAATCTTTCATTAATTCATAATTTTCAAAATTTACACATAATTTGTCTACTAGTTCTTCAGTTAGAAAGGTTAAATCCTGTAGATAAAAAGTGGAGGTATCTAATAAAGGTCAATAGTATTTTTTCTTATCAGTTCTATAGAGTTTTTTTATGTATGATTCATTAATATTTCTTTTTTATTTCTTTTTATTTGTAGGATTCAGACTAAAACCTTTAGTTAAAATAAGTAGTACATATATAAAATCTATTCAATATATTAACATGTCTATAATAATATTAAACTTTTTAAATTATAAATGAATAAAAAGTGTTTATATGGTAACCTTATATCTTTTGTGGATTTTGCGTAATGTATATTGTATAGTAATGCAGATTTTTTTTACATGAAATTCCTATACTAAATTTCACTACTTTCTTTCACATGACTTGTCAGTATATCTTCTGTGTTGCTGAATTTTATCTGATATACCTTTCTTCTCGGGCCTACTTCTTTGAGAATATACATTTTGTAATCTATATAATAAAATTCAATATATCCATTTATAAAGGAAAAAAAGAGTATCTCTAATATACTATTATTTAAATATATTTATGAACTTGGCAATTCATTATGAAAGAGCATTTTAATTTGGCAGTTATCTAGTTTAATATTAAGACTACAATTATTTAATATAAATAATAGAGTATAAAATTATATTAGATGTATATTAATCTAATTAATAAAAAATTTGAGAAATATAGGTAAAATTATTTTATCATTTATTGATACGCATTTAACATATTTGATAATATGTGTATCAATGAGATATATTAGAAAGTATTGAATAAGGAATTATGACCAAAGTAGTATTTATAATAATTAATAATAATATCATTGATTCATATTATTCAGAGTATTAAGAAGGCCTAAAAATTTTTTTAATATAGGAAATTATTCTATCTATAAAATTTGGTAAATAAAATCATTTTCGTTATTATTATTAATTGTTTTTAATCTATATTTTTATTATTTTATGATGATGATTAATGATCTCATTAAAGAATCCAGAAGTTTCTATAGATTAATTATGGATTTTCTATATGATATGTAGTTGAAAATGTTTAATTTTGTTTGTTATTTGTAACAATTTTTTTATCTTTTTTAACTAAAAGGAATAATTATCGTAATTTCTTACAAAGCCACACCAAGGTTTGTCTATCACGTGGATTATGTGAAGTTAGATTTTGATTAAAACGATTACTACAATACGGTATTTATTATTATATATAGAAATTATCGAATACGAGTAATTTTTTTATGAAAACGAAATTATTTCTTTTTATTTAAAAAAAAACAGTAAACATAATTAGTTTAATCGTATAGAGCTTTATTGTTTAAATTCTTTTTTTTCGATTAATTTTTAATTTTTTTTAGAAAACATTTTTTTATACTTTTTTTTATTTTTGTTATCATTACTATTTTTTTTTGATTTCTTTTTGAATTTTTTCCCAATAGAAAACGTGTAAAAATTAATACTGAATTTATAAATTTTTTCTTTTTCTACTAAGCCTGATTTTGTGTATACAGCTATAAAAAGAAAGTAAATAAAGAAAATCACTAAGCTACATGATTAAAAAAAAAAAGAAATAACGAAACTATTACTTCATTAATAAATTATGTATAACAATTCACTTTTGATTACAAACTTTTTTTTACGTTATATATATTCATTCATACTCACATATATACTTGTATATTATATACACGTTAAATAAAGAAGAGAATATTGTATGATAAGAAGTTTAATAGGTACAAAATTTATTATATTGATCCTGCTTTAGGTAAGAAAAAGAAAAATGTTCTTGAAAAAATCCATCAATTAATTAAAATTCTTTAAAATGAAATAATTGGAATTATATAAGTGAATATATAAATGAATATTATTTTTTTTTCAAGTCCTCCCTTATATAGTATTCATATACATATATATACGTTTATATAGTACTATATATTAAAAAGTTGTTATTGCTATGTTTTCATGTAAGTATTTTAATGAGTTAACCGGCGGTTTTCTGGCGTTTTTATTGAAAAGTTTAAAAATAATAATTCTTTATTTCAAATTCTTTTAATAACAGATAATTTTAGTAGGATTAATATCTACAGCTATTAAGAGTATATGATGTAACATGGATGGATCAATGAGTAATATAAAAGAACAACTATGATAAAAAAAAAATATTATTATTATAACCTTTTTATATTAACGGATTTTCGCTTATAAAAATTATTTTTTCTTAATCCTAATAAAATAAAGTAAGTCTAATAGATAACTTTTATCGTACATGAATGAATGATTCGAAATTCTTTTTTTTTAACAATCCTTCTCTCCTTTTTTTATTTTTTAGGGTTATTTTTTAACACGAATTTTTTTTTTATTTGGGCCTTTTTTTTAACTGATTTTTTTAATTTCTTTTTTTCAGTTAGGTTTTTTTCTTAAATCGAAAATTTGTTTTTCTTAAGCCAATTTTTTTAATTTTTTTCCTTTATAATCTATACTATTTTTTTATATTTAATTTTTTTCATATAATTTTATATACTGTATTTTTCTATTATTGTTATAAGTACATATTAATTATTATTTTTTTTTGACTTGAAAATCAATGATCGGATTGATGTTGCGACGTTATGGTAAACACCTTTTTTCAATCCTTGTTTTCAATAATAATTTTTTTTTTTTTCATATCTATCTTTTTTATTTTTTTTGCTAATATTTATTTTCATTCCTTCACCCATTATATTTGGGAAAGATGCTATATATGGTGTTATAGTAAATACCTCCAATTTTATTTTAATAATATACTTTTTCTAGTTATTTTTTATTATTTTTTTTCTTTCTATTATTTTTCGTTCTTTTACCTTTTAAGGTTTTGGGTCAAGTCAGTAATGTCTAAAGTTTTAAAATATTGGTTTAATTATTTTTAAATTGAATTTTTTTTAAAATAAATAAAATGAATTTATTAATTTAAAAATATTACAAATAAAAGCAAAAGAAAAAAATGAAACAGTATTAATTTTTTTTAAAAAAAACACTTATAGGTGGTTAATTATATCTTTCAGCTCAAGCAAGTTTTCCATTTCTTTTCTCGAAAAATATTTATCTTTAAAAGTTTCTGGAACATTTGGACAAATTTTATGAAAATTTGGTAATAAATCACCCATGCTAAAAATGTTAGGAATATAAGTTATCTCTACTTCATTATATCCACGTCAAAAATAATCTATTTGCTATACGAATAAATAATAATGATGAGTTGCTTAAATCAATTTTCTTTAAAATAAAAAGTTACAAGTAAAATAGAAATATATATACCATATTAAGAGAACCATTTATTTCAATTGAAGGTTGTACATAACATTCACCAACTTTTTTTGGAAGTTGATATTCAATCCAACCTAATCCCTCAAGTTTTAACACATCTTCATATTTTAACACATGTTTATAATGTTCTAATTCAGAATCCTTATACTGTACAGAATCCTATAATAAATCCATATATTAATTAAAAAATAACATTTTTGATAGTAAAAAAGATTTTGGCAATTAATAAAACTTACGGTGCTTTTAATTATAAATTTTATAAAGCAATCTTTATCTAGTATTTCTTTAACATTTATTTTCCAAATAATTCCATAATACCGCTGCTGACAATATAGCATAGGCAAATTCAAATAAAGCTCTTTATTTTTTGAACTTATTATCTTTTCTGATAAACTAAGAAAATCAAAGTTAAAAATTTTACCCAATTTTTGAAAATATTAAAATGCATAACATTCATTTACCTATTTATATCATTTTCTTGAAATTGATGAAGCTTGCTATTTAAATTTACCAGATTTGATATAAAATAAACTTTTTGTTCTAAATAATTTATTAATCAATAGATTAATTATTAAACATTATAAGAGGTTAACAAATTAAATATTCTCTTACTTTCATACATGTGTTTACTAAAACCATTAACAATTCCAAGTTTGGAAAGATCATTATTATTAGTAACATTTAAATATAACAAAAAATCCGTGTATAAATAAATATGAGAAATATATTTATATTTATAAAAATATTTATCATAAAACAAGTTCAAATCTAATATTGTTTCATGATACATTTTTAATTCTACATATACTTTGCATCTAACAAAATGTAGTAATCCACTATATTTAATATTAGAAATTTGATTAATTTTTGTTAATAAATTATTTAATTTTGTAGAATTGTTTTTATTCAGTAAATATTCCAGATGAAATAGTTGAGTTTTTGAATCTAATAATTCTTTACATTTTCAAATATCATTATTGCATTATCAATATCCTTTTTTGTTTAATAAATTAGACACTTGAGATAATATGCTAAATTATTTAATGGATCTAATTGTATAACTTTATCAAGATCTAATAAAACTTTATTATAATCTTGAAGAGTATAGTATGCAATAGCTCTCCTATTTAAATTATGAGTATTTTCTGGATCAATAATATTTGCTTTTGTAAAATATGATATGGCTTTACTATATTGTCCTATATTACATAAAATTTCTCCATAATAACATAAAATTAAAGAATCATCCTTGTTGGTATTCAGCAGTTTATCTAACATTTCTAAAGCTTCCAAATATCTATAAAGTTTTACATAGCTATAAGCACTATTCTTAAGACACAAATAATTATCTGGACTATTTTTTAATGCAAAATTATAAAGTTTATTTGCAAGACGATCGCGTTTATAAAATAAGTAACTATTTCCAAGTATTATATCTAAGTTATTTATTTTAGCCTTATAATTTTTTGATTTTTCTAAATTATTTATTGCTTCAAGGTAGTTACCTTGCCAAAAAAATATTTCTCCACAAATTAAATAAGCAATTGGTTCTTTTGGTTTTAAATTAATGGCGTCTTCCAAATAGAAGTGTGCTTGTTCATAATTTTTAAGACACCAATAAATATAACCTAAAATGCATCTTAAAGAATAACTTTTAGGAAAAAAATTTAAAAATTCTTTACACAATGATTCAGCTTTTTCATAGTGTTTATCATTTATTTCTTTTATAATATTTTGATAAGTTGGATGTTGTTTTTTTGAATTTCTTGAAAGTATTGATGATAATGAGATATTTGAATTTAATTTAATAATTGAATTTATAGATTCCTTCTTTTTAACTAATATACTGTAAGATCAGCTTCCGAATTATCTGAATCATCACTATTATCGTTATATATTTGATCTGAATTTTCTAATTTAATTGAGGGCATACTATGTCTGGATTCAGAAAATTTAGTATATAAATTTTTATAAATAGAACTTTGTGGTAAATATCTGATATCAATTTCTTCAATTTTTTCTCGACATTTAGGACATATTTTTTGTTTTAATAATTTTAAATTATTTAATGATAATGTATGTTGACATTTTAAAATACATAATTGATCCTCTGGTTCACTACTAACCGGACAAGTCATTTCATCTGCAATAATATCTATAACTTTAGATTTTGATGCCTGTTCTCTCTTTAAATATGAATTTTGATTTAAACTTTTTCCTTTCCCTTTTCCTTCCTTTTCTTTTCCAATATTTTCACTTAAAATCTTTAAATCTTCAAAATATTTTTCTTTAATAAATAATAATAAAATTTGAAATTTTTCTGAAAAATCGGATGATTTATTTTCATTTAATTTTTTCATATATTGATCAAAATCATCATCAATCATTGAAAACATTTTACTATCAATATTATGTAAATGTAATAGTATTTCAACTGCTTTAAATTGAATGAAACTACTTGGAGCTTTATTAAGTGATTCAATTGCTAAATAATAACAAAGACCATATGTAGCAGTTCGAGTAGACCTTTGAATAAGCTTTTGTGCAAGATCCAATATTCCAAACCATAAGGTATGTGGTAATGCAATAGGCTCATTTCCAGCGAGATCATTTAAAAAATTTCCAGTGTTTTTTAAAGCTTTAGTAACCTTGTTTGATACTTCATCAAATTTTGTTTGAGAATCTAATATAGATTTATTAGTTACGTTAATCCATTCTCTTTCTAAAAAGCTCCAAAGATATTCCATTAATACCAATTCACAGAATTTTTTACTAATTATCATTTCAGTACCTTCAGACCAGGTAAAAAGATTATGTTGAATTATCAACATAATTCTCCAATCAACATAATAAGATGCTACAGGGTATTTAAAACTTAAACTTTCCCGAACTTGATTAAGCATTGATAAGATTGAACAATCATTTGGAAGATTAATTCCTGTTATTGTTGTTAAAATTCCTGGTGTGATGTTCAATACAGTTTTAAGTAATTTTATAGTTCTTCGTATAATTTCTTGAAACCAAGTTTCATCGTCACGCAAACTATGTAATGTGTCTCGTAAGTGGATTAATAAGAAGTCAATGTTATAATTACGCTTTTTGGTGATAATTTTGTCATCTTGATTGTTGTCTTGTTGGTTAAATTGGTTAAAATTTGATCTAAAATTATTATCAATTCCTATTTCAATAACTTGAGTCGTTTTACGATGAATTTCTGCAAATTTTGATAAAGAATTATAAACTTTATCTCGAAGTTCTTTACTAAGTACTATTGGCGAAAAGCATATCCGTTCTAAGACTGTTACCCAAGTTCTTAAATGTAACTCCAATCTAGCCACACTTTGTTTTGCATAAAAATCGAATGGGGTCGGATCCGCCAAGGCAACTAAAGTATCACGGAGAATTTGAGGTGAAAATTCATTTTGTAAATTTTCAAAAAGTAAGTTTAATGCATATAAATATTGTATGTAGGCCAGTCTCTTAATAAGTTCTCCTGCCTTTTCATCGGGAGTTGTAATTCCATCCTCTTCTAATTTTAAAAGAATACTATTATTGAAGTAGTTTTCAAGTGAAACCGTTTTATATGAAAAAACAGAGTCGTGAATTTCTGGAATAGTATTGCTAGAAGAACTTCCGCTCTACATATTTATGAAATTATTATAAACTCAATTTTTAATTTTACTTAATTAAAATATATAATATTATTTAAAATTATAATTTACCTGACTTGAACTTCCTTCCATATTTTTTTTTTTTTTTTTTTTTTTTTGCAAAAGAATTAAATCTCTACCGGCGTAAGATTGTTTAGGAATAATATATTTGTTTAAATTTAAATTTGTACAACTGCAAGTTGGCGTAAATTTACATTGTAACAACCATTCGGGGCCATTCTAAATGAACTTATTTAATAAAGATTTGTGCATCCCAAACAGTTGCACATCATTATTCACTGATATCATTACGAATATTGTGGCGTAGTATCAAAGTGTGATGGAATAAAATTTGTAAATCCTTCATTTATTTTATTTAAAAATTATTCCTTTTAATATTCAATATAGAAAAAATTGAAATTATGTACTATTTTTTTTTTTAATTTGTGTGAATAAAACCTCGCCGATCTACATGATCGTCCTAAAATTTAACGTGACATTGCGGATCAACCAGCTGACCAGCTGATTGTTATAACCGTGTAACGTCATTAGTGTATGCATGTGGCGTACACTGTATAAATTTGGACACATCCGAAACAATTTATCATATACCTTATTTTTTTTTTATTTTTTTATTTTTTTTTTTTAAAAAAAAAAATGTCTA
Organism: Oehlia diaphana; assembly: GCA_003833135.1. Taxonomy (NCBI): domain Eukaryota; kingdom Fungi; phylum Glomeromycota; class Glomeromycetes; order Glomerales; family Glomeraceae; genus Oehlia; species Oehlia diaphana. The sequence goes on from QZLH01001198.1 coordinate 20,291, forward strand.
CCCAATTTTTTTCAAAATTAAGTCAAAATTATATTGAATTATTAAAGGATAGTGAATATTATGATGTTACTATTGAAGTTGGCGAAGATCCCGACGTAAAAATATTTCGTGCTCACATGAACATTTTGTGTTACCGTTCTCCATTCTTACGACGAAATTTGAATAAAAAAAATAATGACAACTTTTTATTTCATATTAAATTACCAAATATATCACCAGAAATATTTCAGTTTGTTTTAGAGTAAGTTATAATTCAATATTTTTCTGTAATTTAATTTTTAATATTTATTAAACATTTGTTTTATTGTAGATATATTTATGGTGGTATTCTTTCGTTAAACGGTCAAGATACTTTAGACTTCCTTAAAATTTTGGCAGCTGCAGATATACTTTGTCTTCAAGAACTAATTAATTATTTACAAAAATATTTGATCGAAAGTAAATCAGAGTGGATGGAACAACATTTTGAATTTACTCAACAAATAAGTTCACAATCTAATAATTTAATAGAACTTCAAGAATTTTGTACAAATTTAATGGTTCAATCTCCTGATAAAATATTCAAATCATTTGATTTTACTTCACTTTCTGAAAGCTCTTTAATTTCACTTATTAAGAGTGATGATTTACAAATGAATGAGGTTGAAGTATGGGAACATGTTTTAAAATGGGGTCTTGCACAAAATCCAACTCTAATTCCAGATCCTAGTACTTGGACGGATGATGATTTCAATAAAATGAAAATTACTTTACAAAATTGTATACCTTTAGTTAGATTCTTTTGTTTATCATCTAAAGAATTTTCTTATAAAGTACGACCGTATCAAAAACTCTTAAATAATCAATTCTATGAAGAATTATTGAATTCTTATTTAGATCCTAATAGTGTATCAACTCATAATATTTTCCGTCCTAGAAAAATAGTTTCACTTGAAAATACCGCTCAAATTATCGATTCACAGATCGTTAATTCTAATATTGTTTCAACCATTTTAAATCGGATTAACAAAACAGTTAACAAAAAATTTGAATATAAATTTGAATTATTATTAAGAGGAAGTCGAGATGGATTTACTCCTAAAAAGTTTCATGAATTATGTGATGGCAAACATAATACTGTTACTTTTATTAAAATAAAAGGAACAGAAGAAATTGTTGGTGGATATAATCCTTTAACATGGGAATCTCATACTTTCATGGCTGGAACTAAAAAAAGTTTTATTTTTTCTTTTAAAAATAAGAATATTAAAGATGCTATTATTAGTAACGTAAAAAATTCAGAATGTGCAATATTGTGTAGTAATATAAGTGGTCCATATTTTGGCAGTGACATTATTATATGTGCTTCTAGTGAATCTGTGAACTACAATAAGAATTGGTGTAAAAAGAAATATTATGAAAAAAGTATAAGAGAAACCACGGATCCATTTTCTATAGAAGATTATGAAGTATTTCAAATTTTTCAAATTAAAAAGAGATAATTAGTAACTTTACATTCGTTAATATTAAATTTACCTTGCTGTAAATTATTCAAATTTTAAATCATGTTTAGAGATTATCATATTTTAATTAATAAACCATTTTTTGACATTGATAATATGTGAGTGCACCACGCACTAACCCTACTCTCGTTAATATCCTTCTCTAAAATAAGCATTTTCTTTATCATACTAATATACTTTCAGGATGACCAGTCATTGTTAATATTTGTCTTCTTAGAAATTTTGAGGTTAAGAGGAGCTTTTATTTTGCAAAACTTGAACTTTTTGCAGAAGAGTGGGTATGAAGATTACAGAAAGAAAATATTTAATATATATTCCCAAGTCCTAAAATTAAAAATTAGCCAGAATTATAATATGATATTACACCAATTTCCTAAAAAGAAAATACTGTTTCCCAGATAATCATTACACTATGATTTATAAATAGAGTATTGTTTCTTTATTCATTTTTCTTCTTGTATCCAAAGCTTCTTCCTGAACATTCTCATTTCAGGTTCGTTATCATTTTCGTCCCGGGTATCGTCCATCTAGATAATTATATTAATAAATTTATTTTAGCAACTTAAATTAAAAAGTTTTAAAGGAAAAAACGACTTACTTTAATTTTTTAAAGGGAAAGAATATTTATGAATGCGAAATTCAATGTAAAAAGATAGATAATAAAAAAAGTAAAAAAAAAGAAGCATAATAAAAGCTTTGTTAAATAGATAATTATTATGAATTTATATTAACATTTCTATAAATTCTGTAATAACCTTTTTCTTCGAGACCAAATATAACCATATCTAATCTTACTCAACGAGATTTCATATGATATGATTGATATGATCAGCTTGAGATCTCAATACGTTTTTGTGAAACCAGATTAAACCTCTCAATCACGGTTTTTGTGAAGACGCTCATTATTGACCAATTTTAAATACGGTAAATATTTTGCTTTAAAAGGAATTATATCATTACAATATTCTAGATAAATAGAGCAAAATGGAATTAAAACTTTTTAAAGTAAGATGTTTTGGAACATATATTTCAGAATTTTCAAAACTATCCAATTTTTTGATTATAAAATACATTGTTGTGTAACTTTTGAGTTTGTTTCATATTTTTTAAGTATCCAATGATAAATATTTGAATAAACTGATAATGATCTCATTTTTTGATACTTTAATTGAATTGATATCAAATTTAAATGCAACGTTATAATATAGTACGTTTTCTAAAGTTTATAAATCTATTAATTAAAAATTCCAATGAATCAAATTTTTATGATTTCTTGTAGGTTTCACGGTTTTAATAAGACAAGAATAAGCAATAAGAGATTCTGATTCTTCCCGGAATTTTTGAAAAAAAATCCTGATCTCATTTGACCTATGTTCAAAAAAATGCTTCTTATATAACAGTTCCAGTTAACTGAAATCGAAAATCAACAAGTTATTTAAACGTTCAAAAACAGAATGCACATTAGGAATTATCCAATTAGTTGGCAGATTAGGAAGAAAAAAATGAAAGAAAGATTTAAAATAAGGAAATATAAATACCCATGACTTTATATACTGTATTATAAAATTATTTAAATAAATTATTTATCTTGTTTATTATTACGTATCACAAATTCAGTTTATTCTATTTTTATCTTGTTTATATTTTTTTATTTATTTTTGTTTATCAATATCATAAAAAAAAAAGTAAAAAAAAATAAAAACTAAATTGAAATGATTTAAAAAAATACAAAAAAAAAAAAGCAATAATAATAATATTTAATTTTAATCATTAATTCTATGATACCTAAATTAATGCAAAATAAATATACTTAAAAAAAATTTTAATAAATTGAAAAAATATTTAAATATTTTCCTAAAAAATCTTGGTAACCAAAAAGGGTCACTGAAGATGCAACCTAGACTTATTATGTTAACTATTAATTTACCAGAATTAGTAGAACTTATGAACATCAAATTATAACATTAGTAATCAAAAAAATGATTATTCAGAAATGATCGACCATTTAGATCGGGTACATGCGTTTTCATGTTACATAATGGGTAAATCTATTGGCGCAGGAATAGTTGTCACGCCAAAATTGATCTACCGGCAAGTTCGCAACCTGCTTTTGATCGTAAATTATTATTTTTATTTCCTTATTTAGCGTAAATTGGTAGTAATAGTGTACTTTATGTATTGTGTACTGCTACTATTGTACTTCAAATTTTTAAATTTAGAGTCTTCAAACGATATACGAAACCCCTTAGTTTTTTAATTTGTATCAGTTATAATAGTTTCAAAAGATGATCTCTATTTCACGGGTTCCGCTTATAAAGTCATGATCGTCGCTATTTTACGGAGTATTACTCCCCGTCTTGCCTTTTCTTGGATACAATGACTTTCATTTTGATAAGACTGTAACGTTTAAAACAAAGTGCCTATAAACTTTATTAAGAAAAAAATGAATGAGACGATTGTGTTATTGATCAAAAAATAAAGCGCCTTATTAGCTTTATTAAGTAAAAAAAAAAAAAAAGAATTCCAAATGTTCTATCTTATCACAAACTATTCAGTTTTTTGTACACCGGATTTTTTAAAAACATTATAAATAGCATATTACATCGTTTAAAATGTTCAAAATTCCAGAAGTTTTGATAAATTAAAATTTTTTGAAACTTCATATTCATTATCGGAATACTTTCTGGAAGTTTTTATAACATAATTTATTTTTTAATATATAAATTATTTATTATTACTTAAACGTATATTAAATTCAAAAATACTTGTTAATTCAAAAAAATGGAACCAGAAGGAGCCGATTTTAGACCAAATGAGCCTTATACTCGTCGTTTACGTAGAATTCTTGAAGAATATCCAGATGGTTCACAAGTGCTTCGTGAAATTCTTCAAAATTCTGATGATGCTAAAAGCACCGAACAAATTTTTATTTTGGATCATAATACGTATTCTTCCAATAAATTATTTAAATCAGAATTACAAAGATTTCAAGGTCCTGCGCTTTTAGCAATAAATAGTGAAATTTTTGAGGAAAGAGATTTTGATTCCTTGTTAAAACTTTCTGACAGTGAAAAACAAGATCAATTTGATAAAATTGGAGGTAAAAAAAAAAAATTTTATAATCCTGTGAATCAATGATATTTTGCTAATAACTTTATATACTGTTAAATATATATTATCTTTAGTGATGGGTGTCGGCTTTAATTCAATTTATCATATCACTGATTCTCCTTCGTTCATTACTGGTGATAAGTACGTTATTCTTGATCCACATGAATGGTATTATAAAGGTGGAAAAAATTCAACTTTGTTGCAGATAATTTGGCCAAAAGATATCCTGGTCAATTTGCTCCTTTCATAATCCCGTCGGAAGAGTCTAGTTCCAATCCATTTAAAACCCCATTTAATGGCACTATCTTTCGTTATCCTCTTCGTGATAATGATGAATCGGATATTTCTAAAAAAATTTATAAACCACAAGAAATCTTGGACATGTTTCACAAGTTTTACGAGAATGAAAGCATCAATTGCTTATTATTCTTAAAATATATTGAACGTATTCGTTTCTATGAGTTGAAAGAGGGCGCTGATAATCTCGAATTACTTTACACAATTCAATTAGAGAATGCTGATGAAGTACAACGCCAACGCCGTTTGATATCCGAAAGTATTGTACCTTTGATGAAATTACTGAATTCTAAGAAACTAAGCAGCAATTATCAGTTAGATACATCATCTTATGTCGCATCGTTCTCTAGAAAGAAGAAAAGCCATCATAAAGAAACTAATTATTGGTTAGTTTTAAATTATCTTGATAATTTACTCGAAGCCGAAGCTTATTTTCAGAAAAAATTCAAGAGAAATATTGGGGACTATAAATTTATCCCAAATGTTGGTTTAGCTTTACCTCTCGATAATTTAGATGCTACTGGAAAATTATTTTGCTTTTTACCTATTCCAGTTATTATGCCCTTTCAAGTTTCCGTGCATGGATATTTTGCGGTAAGAATCAAATAATTTAACGTTAATTGTAATGTTTATATTAAAACCATCTTTTTTTATTTACTTAATAGGTTAGTACTAATCGGCATACTCTATGGTCTGCTGCGGATAATGAAGAATTGGTAAATACTCGAGATTTTTACAAATTACTTTTTCTTATTACGATATATGCCTATATATTTTTTAAATAATTGAACATTGAAATTTTAGGCAGTTGATGCATTGGCACGTCTGAAGGTTAAATGGAATCATTATTTATTTGAAAAAGTTTTACCCAAAGCTTGGGCGAAATTTCTTCGCGAATTACCGTCCAATGTCCCTAATATTCAACCAAATGATATGAATAAATTCTGGCCGATAGTTAATAGGGACAAAAAGAGTGTAGTGAGTAATATTTTTTGCAAGGATCTATTGCAAAACGTTATATCAAATCTTGATATTAAGGATCATGTGTTCAAAGGACCTTCTACATCAAATACCATTGGAACAGTAGATATATCCCTATATTATACATCCTCATCTCAGGAATCTTTATTTCATTGGCTTTCGATATACAATGGCTATTTGGAAGATGAAAATTGTCCTATTTATGATCTATATGATACATTTGAAAATATTGGATTTCCTATTATTTTAAATTCACGCTCCATTATTGGAGCCTTGAAAAATTCTAGACACAAAGATTTTCTCAAGCTATTATCTCCCGAAATTATTCGAACTTATTTAAAATCCAATCGTACTAGATGGGAACATGACGTAATAGAGAGAAACGATGTCTTAAAATTATTTAAATACATATTACAAGATAAAAAGTTTAGTTCGTTAGAAGGTTTCAAAATGATTCCGCTCGCGGATGGTACTCTTGGTACTTTGACAAGATCAAGAAATTCAAACGTATATCTTGATCCAGATCTAGATGTTTATAATATTAATAAAATTTGTAGAAATAATGGAAATAATGATGAACGTCTCATATTTACAAACCAATTGAACAAGTTTATTGACAAATCAATCGATTCTGATTTGTATGAACGTTTGTATAAAAATGCAAAAGCTGGATGGAATTTAAACATCAAAATTTTGGACGAATCTGCCGTTGCCGATATGATTAAATATTCATTGAATTATGAAAGAAATAAAAATTACGAAGAGATACAAATAAATAATAATATTCGAGAGTGGATTTATCAATTATGGAATATCCTATTGTATAGGAATTGGGATTTGAAAAATTTTGAAGATATTCATCTAATACCAACAAATCGTTCAACTCTTAGAAAGTTAAAAACTCCTACAAAAATTTTTTCAAGTAAAGTAAGCAAATATTCATTGGATAATTATATTACAATCTTTGAAAAGTTTGGTGCTGTTTTTGTTGACAATGGATTTGACATTGAATCATGGGATAAGTGAGTATTTCTGCAAATCACTTTTATTATGATATTATAATGTTTTAAATAAACTAAATTTCTCTTTACTTTCGTTAGGATAAATCCGTATATTATCAAGCTTGATGACATTATATCAGTCTTGACTTCGTTCCGAGCTAATCCTTCATATCCAAGCCAGTTACAAAATAATGAGATATCAATGTTCATTCAATATCTATCTATTTATTTGCAACAGTATCAGTATCAAAAAATAGAGTCAAAACTTACTGAAGTTATCAAAAGCTTTCCAATTTTTACTGAAATTGGATGTAATTCGCCAATCTCATTAATATCTAAAGATAGAAGATGGTATCTTTTGCCTCCTGAAGAAGTGAACTCATATGGGAAAATTATCTATCCAAGTCAAATGGGAGGATTTCTTGACACTAGTTCAAACCATTTGTGTTATATATTGGAAAATATTATTAAAATTCCTCGATTAGATGTAAATTATTATTGGCGAAATTGTGTAATCCCATTTCTTGAAATGCAATCACCAAAAGACATAGATATAGTTGTTGACAAACTTTTTAATCGATTTCCAGATATACTTGACGAAAGATTGAAGAATGATCTCGGGAGTAAGTCTTTTGTACCTGCTGGTACACTTGAGGAGTCGAAACAACAAAAAACACCCTATAAACCAACATTAGTTAAACCAATAGAGTTGTTTGACCCTGAAAAAAAGAAAGTTAATGATCTATTTTTTCAAGATGAACGAGTCTTTCCCGCTGGCAAATATGGAATATCACGATCATTTTTTGATAATAAGTTCCTTGAGAATTTGAAAAAATTAGGAATTAAAACATCTCTTACTACAGATGATATTATTTTTCGAATAAATACTATTATGATGAAGAGAAAACAATCTTCTATCATTCCCGATTTCATTCATATCAATGCAAAAAAACTTTTCAAATATATTGATGAAAATTGGGATCAGCTAACAAATACTGATAGCACCACATTCTCGGATGCCATTTTAGGAAATGAGTGGATCCCGACCACGGATGAATCTGGAAGGAAATCCTTTTCGAAACCTCAGGATTGTTATTATCAAGAACGCAAATATCTAGTTTGTTTTGTAGCACCAATTCTGGAATATAATATTAAGAATGTAAACTTTTTGAAATTTTTAAATTGGAATATTTATCCTGATGTTGATACGGTTCTAAAACAATTAAAATATTGTTGTGAAAGTGTAACTAGAGGTCAATCACCAAAGGAATTGGAATTAATCTGTAATTCAATTTATAAATATATGAATTTAGCGCTTGAACATAACATGTCCATATTTAAGTATATGAAAAATCATTTGAAAAATAAATCGTGGATTTTGTGTGGAGATACATTTCGTTCAACTGATGAAGTCGTTATTAATCTTCCTGATAAACTTACGGGGAGCTACTCCTTAGTTACTAAACTTCCTAAAGAATATAATCAATTTATGAATTTATTTAAATCTATGGGAATTCGAGATGAGATTGGGATTAAAGATTTAATTTTAGTTATTAAAAATACGGCTGAACGGAATGAAAATAAAGATTTATCAATAGAAGAAATAAATAATGTCGTACAGATTCTTGATCATATTGTAACATTACAAATGAGAGTCACGGCAGAAGAAAACGATCCGGAAAGGTTTAATGAGTTATTAATTCCAAGTACTGAAAATATACTTGTGGATCTACGAAACATTCATTATGATGACATGGGTAACAGACTTGATAACGAAGAGAAAAGCAAGTATATGATTGCTCATCCCCTTGTATCACAGTATATTGCCAAAAAACTGAATATGCAGACTTTAACAGGAAAAATATGTGGTAATTATGATAAATTTAATGATATCTTATTTATTATATTTATTATTCTATTATTCGTGATAAAATATTAACATCAGAAACTGTATCCACATTTAGATACTGGAGATAGTTCCTGGGAACCATATCGATATGAGCAGAACGAATCACTAACCACAAGAATTAAAAATATTATCAAAGTAATTTTTATGTTTTTATCATTGGCTATTTTATTGTAACATGCATTAAAATTTTGAAACATTCTACAAAATTAGGAATATTTACCAAATCAAATAATTAGAGAGTTTCTGCAAGTAAGTAATGATAATGTTATAATGCAAGCATTCAGATTCAAAAAATAATGCCGAATAACAAATATATTTATGTTTTCTTCAAATATAGAATGCAGATGATGCAAAAGCCACGCGATTTTCAGTAATAGTAGATCGAAGAAAATACATTAATCGCAAAGAATCTTTATTAACAGAAGAGATGGAAGAATTACAAGGTCCTGCAATATGGATATACAATGATGCAGAGTTTTCAGAGAAAGATTTTCAAGCATTGATCAATCTCGGAATTGGAGGAAAATCTCGTGATGAAAATGAGAATGTTACTAGAATTGGAAAATTTGGATTGGGATTCAATTGTGCTTTTCATATTACAGATTTACCAAGTTTTGTGAGCGGAGAAACTATCGCATTTATAGACCCACACGCAAAATTTCTTCCGGCGACAGGATATCCCCCTAAAAAATTAAAAGGTATTCGAATGAATTTTATTGAAAAAGAATTTAAAAAACGTTTTCCGGATCAGTGTTACCCTTATGAGGCTATAGAAGGTTGTGATTTTACAAAAAAATTCAAGGGAACTTTATTTAGGCTTCCACTTAGGACTAAAAGAAGTAAAATTTCTAGTCAAGTACTTGAAATTAATGAAATCCTTAGACTGTTTTATAGTGTAGAGAGTAATAAAGAAATGCTCTTTTTAAGAAATATTGAATCATGTAGTTTGTACGACATGAAGGAACAAGGTCCTAATTTAATATGGCAAGCAAAAATTAATAATATCGACAGTTGTCGTAATTCACGTCAGAAAGTTATTGATAGTGTTGATGATGCTCAAATTTATCAATTAGATATTGCCCACAAACAGTTTCAGAGATATGGGCTATATGCACAGGAGGACATAATAAAATCAAATCAGAATTTAAAGAACTTAAGGAATTTTCGCAAAAAGAACGAATCAAGGTAAATTAGTTGATTTTTAATTGATTTAACTTTCTCATACTTTAATAGTATTTAATTTAATAACTAATAATCATTTGTTAAAACAAAGCCAAGAGGAGGAGTTGCTTCTTTGCTTGCACAATCAGATAAAAAATCATTGGATGAATTAAAAGCTGAATCGGTAGTTAATTTTTTTTTATTGTAATTACTATTAATTAAATCATTAATTAATTTAATGTATATTACAGTTTCCGAATCCTCCAGTACTCAGTGGTGAAATATTTTCTTATTTATCACTATCAATGATTAGTAATTTGGGAGTTCATTTGAACGGAAACTTTTCTTTATCTAGTTCAAGATTACAGTCTGAAAATGATTTTTTGAAATCCGATTGTGATGATGCAAAATGGAATAGATATATTCTGCTTGAGGTTTTACCTGACTTGCATATTAAACTACTTGAATATATCGTAGAGCTTGAGGAAGCTAGGCACTTAAAAGAAAGCACTAATTTCATTCCTCATACCACAAAAAATTTTTGGCCCATCGATAAATATTTAATTATGGATATGTATAAAATTTACGGTTTAAATGTTATTAGGAAGTTAGGCGTCAATGAACAAAAAATTTTCTGGACTGAAGCTAAAGGTGGACGCTTTATTTCATTGAAAGAGGCTAGAATTCTCGAGGAAGAGAAAACAAACATTGCAAATATATTGATTAACTTAGAAGGTCCAATTCAAGTTGTAAAACTTGATAAAGACAAAATGGGACAACTAGATGAGATTGTTAAATCTAAAAAACCTACAAATTTTCCATATACACCTATCAGCGGAAAATTAGTATGTAAAGAATTACAACTAATGAGACCATTTAAGAATAATAATATTATCCGTAACGATGATACACAGGATTCATTATTCCAATTGCTTACCTTTATATTTCAAGACAAGGATTCTTTTAAGCATCTAACTAGATTGCCATTGGTTCCATTGAGCAATGGTTCTGTTGGAAAATTTGGTGGTCAAAAAATTTACTATATCGGTAAACAAAAACATTTGGACTTGTTTCCGAATGGTCGATCTAGACTTATCTCTATTAATTTACCGAAAGATCTGTTCGAAATCTTTTCCAGTGACGAATTTTCCAAAGTTACAAATATACAAAAATTTGACGCTTCAGCAATTTTTGATCTTTTAAAAGGCGAATTACCAATTGTAGATATAAGTCTTCCATGGGACCCAAATGGAGAACGTATAAATAATAATTGGCTTCAAAAAATATGGTCAATGATATTTAAATCTGAAGAAAATATAGAATATTCGAAACTTACGGAATTTCCACTGTTACCGGTGAATAAGCCTTCTAACATGCTTATAAAACCTGATATGACAACTCCACTTTTATATGCACCTAAAAATGGACAACATAGATTATTTTCGATACTAGTAAAATTAAAAATACGTTTTACTGACATGTCATTTCCCGATAATGCTCACGAAGATCTCAAAAGATGTGTTGTGCAATGCACGCCTATAAGTATTCTTAATTCTTTGGAGAAGACTTTGTCATATACAAATATGGAGGATTTGAAGCAATTGTTTGAGGATAGTAATTTATCACCTTCAGACTATGCAAAGCTCAGGACATTCATTAATGAAGAAATTGATACGTTAATAGGTAAACTAAATGAATATTTTATTTAGTTATAATGATAATATTCCGCATTTTTATAACCTTTTTTATTTTTAACAGAGCATGCGCAACATCAAGAAGATTTTGCGAATATTCTTGTTTCTTTACCTATATGGCCAATACATTCTTGCGAAGATAATTTCATTGATGCAAGATCTGGAATCCTTCTCCCATACGAACTTCCATTTTTCTCATTTCATAAAAATACTACTATATACAAGTGCAACAGTAAATCTGACTTCACCACACTTACTAAATTTGGGGCTACCTTTATAAGTGAATTGGATTACGTTAAAGATCATATAATACCAAGTTTCACCAAATTTAAGACTCCTCCCCGAGAATATATTCCTTTCTTGCAGGCCGTTTTATTGTTAAACAATCAAGAAATTGAGGAATATTTCAGACATCGAGGAGTGATACCTAACAAATCACTTACTGAATTTGTAAGTGCCGATGCTTTATACGACATGAACAATACATTGTTCCGCAGTATTTTTGCGGACACTGACAATATATTACCGCCAGAATTACAAAACAACAATCACTGTTTAAACTCTCTTAGAAGAATTGGTCTTAAACATCAAGTGAATTGTAGTATATTTGTTGAATGTGCAAAAGAAATTGAACTACAAATTAAACAAGGAATAAATCCAATTGTAGTTAAAGAACGAGCAAAAAACTTAGTGCGATATTTATACGAAAATATAAATGCTTTAAGATTTAATAATGAACAATTGAACAAAATTATGAGGATCAAATTTGTTCCTACAGAAAGGAATATTCGAAACCAATTTTACAAGAATCTGAAGGAGGTTTCATTATTTGAATCTTTTGAAAATCTTATTTCTCGCAAATATATGAACATATGTTGGACTCAGTGTCCTTTATTCGATGAAAATGTTGAGCCAGCCTCATCATTTAATGAACATTATCCAGGAATTGATTATCCATCCGCAGACAATATTATTGAACATTGGTTTGTTATTGTAAAAATGGCAAAAGGAAAATCTTGGGATAGAAATTGTAAGAAAGAGCTAAAAGGTGTAATTAACGAAATCTACCAAGTAATGAATAAAATTTCTGAACATAAGGACTGTGAGTTGTTAATTAGAATGAAAATAGATAAACCTGAAAAGAAAATATTTTTGAATGGAGACGATCCATTTGATGAACAAAATTGGGTCGCAGGAAAGGAACTTATATTTGGTATACAAGAAGATCTTAAAGAAGGAATGTATAAAGTCAAAGATAACTTAAAAGAATATAAGGAATTACTAATATTAGCTGGAGCTTCGGAAATAGCACCACCAAGACCACCATCACCAAATCCAATTTTCGATCAAAAAGATAAATTGTTCATTTCTTTGCAAAATAAACTTGAAACACAGAATAATAAATATCATGATGTTATTTTCATTATTGGTAAAGAAAAAATTGGAGCTAACAAATATGTACTTTCAGGTATTTTATGATGCATTTACTTTTGTTCAAAGTATTTAATTATCAATATTTTTTAATCTTTTTTTTTTTATTATATAGCTGCTTCAACGTATTTCGATAGAATGTTTTACAGCGGCTTAAGTGAATCAACAATGGACAAATCTGAGGTTATAATAAGAGATACTCGCCCAGATATTTTCCGGGTATTGTTACGATGGTTATATGGAAAATCGTTTGAAGAAGCAATAAAATCTGTCTTACACAATATTCCAGCAGGACAAAGTTATGAAACTTATTATTTAACATTTTTGATTGATTTGTTAAAGGCAACGGATTATTATGGTGTTGAACTCAAGGATGAAGTAGAAGATATAATTATAAATAGTTCCCATATTGGTGTTACTAATGTGTGTGACATTTTAAAACGAGCAAAAGATTCTGATGCAAAACGATTAAAAGATTTCTGTGAACAATATATTGAATCAAATCGAGAACTTATCATTAGAATCTAACGTGGATGCAAAAGAAACATCAAAAATTTCACATATGTTATATTCCTTATTATCAGATAACTATATATTTAAATAGTTTATGCATCGTTGAAAAGTTAAATTTTAATATTTCCTAGGAAGAATTTTAAACATACCAGATATTTATAAATTAAACATAGCGTATGAACATTTATTATTTACTAAATTTTTTTTTTTTACTTATTCATTTTATTTGTAAACCGTAAAAACAATAAAGATATAATAAATTTATCTTTTTTTTTTTAATTATTACATTTTTCTTCATTCAATAAATTTAGTCGTATTTGCAAATAAAGGACAACTAAATCAATTATTTACAACAAATCCAAAAAGAATTCTGAAAATTACCGTAATTTCAATAAATTCTGGGAGATTAATCAAACAGTTTTTTTAATACATTTACGTAAAAGAGAACTTGTGTTTTGGCTATTCATATGTGAAACCTAAATTATTCGATCTATACTAATCACTCATTTAACAAATTATTATAAATTAATCAAATTAATTACCAGGATTGGCTGTAATGCTGGCTGGAATTATATGATCGTCATATGAATTTCGCTTGTTTGAATTTAACGTCACGACGTGACGTAATAAACTGGCCAATTAAGTAAGTTTACACAATTTAGAATTTATTTATACAGGTAATCTAAATGTTACAAATTTTTTCAGCCCTTTTTACCTATTAATGCATCAACTAGTCCCTGCAGACTTATCACTAATTTTTTATAATTTCATCAGCAAAAAGAAAACCCATTTCAAGGTGTTTCGAATATTTATGACAAGTATTACGCAGGACGTTAACAGTTAACACTTTAATATGGCACAAACACAGTAACGCTTTTAAAGAATGGGAAACCACCATCAATGTGACCAGAAGGAAGAAAAAGTTTTATTACAAAAATCATCGCAAAAACAATAATCGTAACAACGGGACGTGCTTAACACTACAGATTCACAATCACCTAATCAACGCACAAGACGCTCCGCGCATAGATCACTTGTACACCCTCACACGCGCTGAGGCGACTTTTTGATGACACAGCCTACATTAGATGGACATCAAGTAATTTCTTACACGCCGGTTCTTGGGAATCTAATTAAGATAGTTTACTTTTGATAACAGATTTATTTTCATTATTTTTTAATTTCTCATTTTTGTATTCATCTATTAGTTTCGATTGGTTATTTTCATTATCACCTCTCTTTTTCTTTTTCTCTTCGGCTGCATTGGTCCCAGCAGTGTTCTTGGAATGCCTCCGTCTCCTACTGTTTTCAAGGCCAAGGTGTCATCGTCTCCACTCGTGGTCGCAATTCGTCATTAGTATTAGAATTATTTCGGCATCTTTTTTAATTTGTCTTCATAATTTGTACTTCGACTTTGTATACTTTGTGAATAAAATAAAAATAAAAATAAGATGCTACCGATTTAGATTCTGGAAAAGCTCTTTCTGCAAAAGATTTTCTAGTTAAAATGGCATAGTAATACTAGAAACCTTTTAGATAATATTATCTCTACAATGTTCCCAAAAGAGAAATAATTAAAAAGGTTTACGATTTTCTTCTCAATTTTTTTGTTTATATTTTGATTAATAGATAAAATATATTTAGTTTAATCAGATTAATTAGATAGAGAAAATTTAAAAGAAATTAAAAACTTTCAATATAAGTTGATTGACATGTAGTTTGCGCATTCCATTTAGGCTAAAATTAAATATTATTGCAGAAACTTAATTTCCTTAATATGCAGTAACCGCGTATTTACTATATGGTTACTATTACACTATGTAATTACCATATGACTACGATGCAGTTACAATACAGTTACTGCATATTAAGGAAAACAGGTTTCTGTAATGATATTCTAATTAAGATTATAATTTATTCAACAAAAAAAAATATATCTTGTAATAATCACCGATCTAAACCTAAAAGATAAGGGAATGAAAATAAATTATTAAGGGAAAAAAATATTAGTAAAAAAGAAAAATAAATAAATGAAAAAGAAAATGGAAGTAAAAAAATATGATTAAATAATTGAATTATATAAAACAATATAGTAGATTATAAAGGGAAACCCGAAAAAAAATTTGTGATTAACCGGGTAAGGAATTTCGTTAATTCTGGTACATCCAGTTTGGAAACTTGACTAGGAATTATGTAATTCTGTCCACCGATTAATTTTTCCTCGATTAAATGTAGTTATTCTCTAAAAAAATCAAACCTAAAAAAAGGAAAGGTTGAAAAAATATTTCGGTTTTAAAAAAACAAAAAAAATTTATTTAAGCAAAAAAACTGGGTTAAAACAAGACTGGATCAAACATTCTTCTGCGGCCAATGGCCGATCGAAAGGATAATAAATAATATGACTTCAATAGTATATAACACGTTTCTGTCGTTTCATATACACAATTCAATTTATTTATACAGAAGAGTAATCTAAAAAACGCCACCAAATATTTTTTTTATTTATAAAGACTAGCTGTAACTTGCTGCGTTGTAATAGGATAAATCAACATGATGAAATTTCTGGTATATTTAAGAAAATTAGTTATTACATAATGTTATAATATGATTGAAAATAAAAATTGATTAAAATTTATTATATTAAATAGATAAATTATAATAATTAATAATTAATAAAAGAACAATTAAAATAAATTACTTATTTTTTTTTTTTTGGTAGGCATTTTTAATTATTTTAAATTAGTACCCTCTATGAATTGCCTTCAGAATTTTAAAAATTTAATTATGTAAAAAAAAATATTTATTAAAAAAAAAAAAACTTAATGTTTTCTTTGTCAAATCAATCATTATTTTTTTGGGCGATTTCATAAATTAAAGACTTACACACAGTATATCTGTACTTATTCTCTTTTTTGATCCTTCTGAAGTTTTTTTACCTTGATTACTCGATTTACCATGTTTTAAGATGGTAAAGAAGCGTCTTTATATTCATAAATCGTTTATCTAATAAAAATCAAAATTTAACCTAATATTGATCTCACTAATTCTAACTCTCGCATCCTTATTCATATCTATACCCTAGCTAAATATTACCCTAATTTTGCACCCTAATCCATATCCCGTGCTCTTAATTCTTCACCAATATATCATTATTATCTATGGTATTTGATTAGTGAAAATTATATATGTACAGTATATAAAGCAAATATAATTTAAAAAAGTTAAATTAAGATTTCACCTAAATAATATCATCTAATATAAAGATTATTTCTTTTTGATTTGGAATACTTCATAATCTTCTATATAAAATTGATTAGTGGTTTCTCTTATACTTTTTTCATAATAAAAATCTCCACACAAAATGTTATCGTAATCCAAAGATTCACTAGAAGCACATATAGCGATGCCACTACCAAAACATGGACCATGTTCATTGTCATAAAATAATGCATATTTCGCATTTTCTACATTACTAATAATTGTATCTTCAGTATTCTTATTTTTAAAAGAAAAAATAAAAGTTTCTTTAGTTTCAACCCATTTGCCATAAGATTCCCATTTTAAGGGATTATAGCCACCAATAATTTCTTCTGTTCCTTTTATTTTAATAAAAGTAACAGTATTATGTTTTCCATCACATAAATCATGAAATTTTTTAGGTGTAAAACCATCTAGACTTCCTCTTAATAATAATTCAAATTTATAATCAAATTTGTTTTTAGCTGTTTTATCAATTCGACTTAAAATAGTTGAAACAATACTAGAATCAACTATCTGTGAATCAATAATTTGAGCAATATTTTTAGTTGAGATTATTTTTCTAGGAAGGAAAATGTTATAAGTTAATATACTATCAGGATCCAAATAAAAATTTAATAAATCTTCATAGAGTTGATTATTTAAGAGTTTTTGATATGGTCGAACTTTATATGAAAATTCTTTAGCTGATAAACAAAAAAATCTGATTAAGGGTATACAATTTTGTAAAGTAATTTTCATTTTCTTGAAACCATCATCCGTCCAAGTACTAGGATCTGGAATTAGAGTTGGATTTTGTGAAAGACCCCATTTTAAAACATTTTCCTATACTTCAACCTCTTTCATTTGTAAATCATCCCTTTTAATAAGTGAAATTAAAGAATTTTCAGTAAGTAAAGTAAAATCAAATGATTTAAATATTTTTTCAGGAGATTGAATCATTAAATTTGTACAGAATTCTTGAAGTTCTAATAAATTATTAGATTGTGAACTTATTTGTGGAATGAATCCAAAATGTTGCTCCATCCACTCAGATTTATTTTCGATTAAATATTTTTGTAAATAATTAATTAGTTTTTGAAGACAAAGTTCATCAGCGGCTGCCAAAATTTTAAGAAAGTCTAAAGTGTCTTGACCGTTCAACAAAAGAATACCACCATAAATATATCTACAATAAAACAAATATTTAATATATATTGGAAATTCCTTATTAAAATATATTATACTTATAACTTACTCTAAAATACATTGAAATATTTCTGGTGATATATTGTGTAATTTAATATGAACTAAAAAGTTGTCGTTATTCTTTTTCTTGGAAGCCAAATTTCGTCGTAAGTATGGAGAACGGTAACACAAAATGTTCATGTGAGCATGAAATATTTTTACATTAGGATCTTCACCAACTTCAATTGTAACATCATAATATTCATTATCTTTTAATAGTTCAATATAGTTTTGACTTAATTTTGAAAAAAATTGGGTAGACATTTTTTAAAAAAATGAATAAAAATAAAAATAAAGTTTAAAGACAAAATACTTTATACATGTATTATTGTTCCAAAGTTGTACAGTGCGTTATGCCCACATGCATGTAACAATTGTAACATGTTTTACATTAGTGACGTCAACAACTAAAGAGAAGATATATTAGCAATAAAAATGAATATCTGAATTTCACGTTACACAGTTCAAATTATTTATACAGATGGTAATCTAAACGGAGGAGACATGAATTTATAGAGGTTATGTTTGGGAAGAAGTCTTGCATATTCTAGTTATTAAAAAAAAATCTCAGAAATTTTTTTATGCCTATTTGTTAAAAATTTTTTTTACCAATTTTTTAATACATGTATAAACAGTGCAAAAACTATAATATTGTTTGCTCTCCCACTTTTACATAAAATAAATAAATAATAAATAAAAAACAAGAGGTCATTTTCATGGGGGAGTTTGACATGCTTTAAAAAAAAATGACTTTGATTTATAAATATGCAACTCTCCTTTATAAATAAGCTTCGTTAAAATAAATAAATTTTTTAAATCT
>QZLH01001201.1:0-13539 GCA_003833135.1 Oehlia diaphana
TGAATAATATGATTTATTTGTTTTAATATAAAAAAAAAAAAATCTTTAAAATCTCTGATTAAGATTTCACACAATAAAGAAAAAATGTAATAATAATTTCAAAAAAAAAAAAAAAAAAAAAAAAAAAAAAAAAAAAAAAAAAAAAAAAATTTGAAAAAAAAAAAAAAAAAAAAAAATTTTTTTTTTTTTTTTTTTTTTTTTTTTCTTAGTTGATCATAAAAAAAAAAAATTTATATTCCAATATATTTAATCCATTTGATTGTCACAGTACACTGCATATAATCTTTGAAAAACCAATTTAATTGTGCTACATCAGATGACATTTTTTGATAAGAAAAAAAAAAAGCGTGAGATTTCTCTTTGAGTAAAACGCCAATAAAATTTAGTTATATGGGAATATTTTATCCAGTGAGCGTGGGGTACACCTAAACAATAACAAAAATTGTACTACGGTCCTCTGTGTACTCATTTAGTTTTATCTGTATATATTTTTTTTTTATTATTCTCGTTGTTACCTCCATTTATCTATATATATATATATATAAACAAGCGTCCATTTTTTTTTTTTTCTCAAAAAAAAATTTCTTTTCGTAAAAAATATAAAACAAAATTGTGTTTTACAATTTTTTTGAAAAATTTATTATTTTTATCCGTCAAATCCTCTTGGTTTACTTACACTTTGGTCTATAAATAAGATCAAAAAAAAAAATAAATTTTATTGTTTACGCCGTCATAACATTTTTTTTTTATCTATATCTTTATTCTCTTTTTTCACAAATGTCAACTTTCGTTGCTCCACAAGTGAGACCTGAAGTTACCCGTTCACAAACCTTCCCAAGACGTCGTCGAAGAGATACTTTTGTTGAAAGATTACTTAAAGATCCTATGTTACAAACTATGGCTGATATTGGTAAACAAGAAGGTGTTGTTAAACCGCTTCCCGCGCCACAACGCGCAAGAACCATAAATATTGCCGAATTTCAACAATATTATCGTAATTTTCAAGAGGGTAATTTTCATCAGTATCTTGGTACGATTCAGAGTAAAATATAATTTTATTTTTTAATAATAATATTTTTTATATCGTAATATTCTCGGGACATTTTATTTTATTTTTATTTTTATTTTTTTTTCTCGGTTTATTCTTTTTTTCTAATGTTTTTTTTATTATTATTATTATTATATTTTTTTAACCAAAAAATATAATATGGGGGAGAGAAGGATTGCATTATTTGGAGGTTCAAAATAATAGACAATTATTTTCACATATATATTTTTTTATCTCATTCCTTTCTTTAATGTGAGGATCTTTGCACTTGTACATAGGAAATTTTTTTTTTCTCTACTTTTTTTCTTTTTTTATATATTATTCATTTTATTGTCATGGAATAACTTTTATTCATTTTCTTAAAAAAAATTGTACGAATTTTTTTTTTTTTATCTTTATTTTTTTTTTAAAAAAAAAAAAAATAAAAATCGTTGTTAATCACAAAAAGAAATTCATTGATTAAAAATAAATTTTTTTTTTTTAAAAAAAAAGAAATATTTTTTCTTTTTTCACAAATCTTTTTTTTTTTGTCTTTTTTTTTCACAGAGAATATTTTTCAAATTGTCGCATATCAATTTACTGCTAACCACGTTCTCGTGATTTGATTAACAATAGGGCGTACAGTTATTATATCATGATCAAGCACATTTTACGAAACTTTAAAAAAATGTACTTTATCAAGCATCGTAAACCAATAAGGTTAAATATTCTGCGGTAACTGAAATTTTTGGCAATTCTGGCGCAAAAGAGAGAGATATTTCTGATATCAAAAAGACCAAAATAATTCAAAATATCCAAAATGAATCGAAAATTAACCCCAACTAAACTATAATTTTTTTTTTAAAAAAAAAAAAATTTGGTCATTCATTACCGCCCGATTTTTTAAAGTTTAAACAATAAATCCCACGTTCATTCTTTTTTAGTTTGATATTAAGTTTCTTATAATGATATATCAGATATTTTTTATGAAACGTTTTTATTATAATTATTATTGTCTTTATTATTATTTTCATAATAATAATAATAAGTGATGATAATAATAATAATAATAATAATAATAAAATAAAAAGGATAGACAATCAATGTAAACAAAATGTCCTTAAATTTCTTTTCTTTTTTTTTGTGGGGAAAAAAAGTACACTTTATTTGTTTTAAAAAATGATAGGTAGGACATACGTAAAACCAAAAGTATGAAACACATATTTCATGTGATGATGTGAATAATATGATTTATTTGTTTTAATATAAAAAAAAAAAATCTTTAAAATCTCTGATTAAGATTTCACACAATAAAGAAAAAATGTAATCATAATTTCAAAAAAAAAAAATTGAATACTAGAATATCTTTTTGCTTTTTTATTTATATCCTTGGCAAATGTATCTATTTTTTTTTTAAAGCTACATTTTGTATTTCATAAGATAAAAAAAATTGGGAAAATGTTTACCAAATTTTGTGTAGTATGAAAAAAGTTGAACACCAATTAAATAATTTTGCCAAGTCTTTGTCTGTAAAATTAACTATTTAAATAAAAAGTTGTTTATCTTTTTGTCAAAATAAACCGCCCTTTCGCGAGTTTTGAATTTCTTCAATTGTTTCTTTGTGAAACAATAACCCCACCAAATAAATAAATAATAAGAAAAATCTCTCACGTACGTCTCACAAATAAATATCACTTGACTTACCTACAAACATCCCTTTTCTTGTAATAAACTTGTTCTTTTGACAACTTTAAATAATAATAATAAATTTTTTTTAATAACAATAAGATTTTTTAAAAGTACTTACAGACTTACAGACTTACGGTGCTTGTATGTTTCCCGATACCTCCGATAATACAATATGTTTCATAGAAGATGATATGCAATTCGGCGGATAACATCAACTACATCAATAAACCATCAATTTTTCGCAGATCATGCATTATCAGATATTCTCTTTTGTTCCCTTTTTTGATTTTTTCGCGGGAATTTTTATTTTTATATTTTTATTTTTTATTATTTATTATTTTTTTTTTTAATTTTTTATTATTTTTTTTTTTTTTTTTTTTTTTTTTTTTTTTTTTTTTTTTTTTTTTTTTTTTTTTTTGGTTTAGGAAAAAAAAAAAAAAATCTTATTTTTTTTTTCGTTAATAAAGTTTCATCAATTTTTAATAAAAAAAAAAAAATAAAATTAAAAATGTTAAAAAAATAAAATTAATCTTTTTTGGAAGTTCTTTTTTCAATGCTCTTTTTTTCATTGAGAAAAAAAAAAAAAAAAAAATTTCAATTATTAATTAATAATTTTCTCTTTTTTATTTGCTTGTTACTATTTTATTTATTTTTCTTGTCCTACATTGTATAGAAAGAAAGAAAAAAGTACAACATTTGAAAAAAAAAAGTGTTCGACATTTTGGATAAACAAGAACATGTTTATATATATAATAAGAAACTCGTATATATATATATATATATATATATATATAAAGAATACATATATGTATATATATAACCGATACATTAAAAAAAAAAGAGATTTTTTTTTTTTTTTTCATTAGATGGGAAATTAATAAATTAAAATTTTTTTAAAAAAAATAAAATAAAATGTTGATTATTTATACATGTGTTACCTATGATAAGAAGTAAAATAAAAAAAGTCTAAGCCTATTTCCGTTAAAAATGAAACATTTTTTTTTTTTAATAACCTTGTTCTATTTTATTAATAAATATTTCTACTGCGGGTTCATAGGATCCATAAAAAAATTGACCTAAACATAATTGGAAAATATAAGCACGAACCATACGGACCAGGTTTTTTCTTCGGGTTTTTATTAAAAAAAGATTTTTTTTTTTTTTTTTCAAGTAAAATGAAAAATGAAAAACATGCAAGTGAACAATAATAACGTGGCTATGTCGATTAAACAAATTTTTTTTTACCGAAAAATTTAAAAAGGATAAAATGGAAAAACAACAATGACTCTTTATCTTAAATAAAAATAATAATAATAATAATATATTACTATATAGTATCCATCTATCCTGAAACAAAAAAAAAAAGAGATCCTAGGTATTAAAATAATAAGTTTACAATAGGTGTCATTTAAAAATAAAAAAGTGTCATTTAAAATAAAAAAAACTTTTTGTCGTAGATCAATATTTAAAAATATTTTTAATTTTCATATGATTGTTTTTGATATTTTGATGATAAAGGATTGGTTACACTTTACACTTGTGTATTCCTATTCTATTTTGCACAACGTACTTCGCCACTCATATAAATGTTTCGGAATTTTTGTGTTACTTCAATAAGCATTTCCGCAGTTAGTTTTTGACGTACAAATCAAAGCCCATCAATGACTTTGTGCAATTGCTGCGCTTTCATTCACCGCATTAATTATTTATTAGTTATGCATTGGAGTAACGAATCGTTTTTTGCCAAGAATACTGTGTAAAAGTATTTAACTAGTATTTACCGTTACTGCGCCGAAACCCGTAAACTAAAGAATCATTGTTATGGAAGAGCTCGAAAGACACAGTTCTATACATCTTTACTTTCAAGGCCGTATGCATAATTCAATTGGTATCCAACGGATCCAGCCGGCATTACAATGATGTACATGATTTTTTTAATATGTGTCACATGATATGCATTACACGTGATTGTTACAAATGTATGACTTTTTATTTATATCGATATGATCTCGAAACGCAATATTTTTATCGCTTCTTAACCTGCACAAAATTTTATATTTAATTATCCTCTTAAACTGAATTTATTAATAGGTTGTAAAATTCTTGCTCATGGATTTTTATAAGCTAGTTATGCTATCAAATGCTAATGAGATATGTGAAAAATGTCAATGCGTATGTATTGCAGTGCGTTTTCGACAAAATTTCAAAAATTGGACTAGTGGCAATGATTATATTGATAAATTTATTCAAGATACTCAGTTATCAGGTCATCATACTAAATCTATAATAAAAAATGCATTAGAATGGATACCATATGATAGACTTTATTGTATTATACATATTAAAAAAGATAATTTTGGTGAAGTGTATAGAGCAAAATGGAGTGATGGAAAAATAGATAGTATATATAGTTGGAGTTCTAGCTGTTGGGATGTTGAAAATCAAAATTGGATAAGAAAATATCCTAATATGTTTGTAAATTTGAAAAGTTTAAATTCTCCAAATGATCTTACATTTGAACTTGCAAATAAGGTAGTATACTAACAAGCTTATTACTCAACAAAATTTTAAAATTTTGTTTTTCTAACATATTATTACATTTGTAGATTAAAAATGAATATGAATTTTATGGAATAGCTCAGGATCCACAAACAAAAAATTATATGTTGGTTTTGAATAATAAATGCAAAAAATGCAATGAAATATGTAATGCAATTCATTTTCAACAGAAATTTATAGATTGGACTAGTGATAATGGTAATATTGATAAATTTATTCAAGATACTCAGTTATCAGCTCATAATGATGTGGAAAAAGTATTAGAATGGATACCTTATGATAGATTTTATGATATTAAATATATTGCAAAAGATGAGTTTGGTAGAGCAAATTGGATTGATGGAAAAATAAGTGATAAATATGATGCTTGGGGGTATAATAGTTATAAATATTGGGATGATGTAAAACAAAATTGGAAAAGAAACAATCTTAATATGTTTGTGAATTTGAAAAGGTTAAATACTCCAAATGATCTTACATTTGAACTTGCAAATAAGGTAGTATACTAATAAAGCTTATTAATACTTAACAAAATTTTATATTTTTATTTTTCTAACATATTATTACATTTTTAGATTAAATATGAATTTTACGGAATAACTCAGGATCCAGAAACAAAAATTTATATGGTGATTTTGAATAATAAATGTAAAGAGTGTAATAGTAGTATATGTAATGCAATTCATTTTCAAGATAAATTCATAGATTGGACTAGTGGTAATGATGATATTGATAAATTTATCCAAGATACTCAGTTATCAGAGCATACCAATTTTATAGTAGAAAATGCATTAGAATGGATACCTTATGATAGATTTTATGATGTTAAGTATATTGCAAAAGGTGGGTTTGGAAAAGTATATAGAGCAAATTTAACTGATGGATTTATAACTAATTGGGATAATATCAATCAAAATTGGAAAAGAAATGGCAAAGGTATGTTGGTAGCTCTGAAAAGTTTGGATAATTCAAAAAATATTGAATCAGAATTTATTAATGAGGTATTATCTGATTGATTTAATTTATTATTTATGATAAATTGTAGAGTTATACTAATATATTTTGTAATTTTTACATTCACATAGTCCATGTTGCATAATAAAGTAAGAAAAGATAATAATTGTATTGTTAAACTTTATGGAATAACTCAGGATCCAGAAACAGAAAATTATATGATGGTTTTAGATTATGCAGAAGATGGGAGTTTACGAAAATATTTGGATAAAGAATATAGCAGGCTTAATTGGATTAAAAAGATTGATTATTTACGATATATTATAATTGGGCTTGAATGTATTCATGAAAAAGAATTAATCCATCGAGATTTGCATATTGGAAATATATTAAAGCTTAGATATAAAACTGTTATAACTGATATGGGATTATGTAAACCTGCAAATTATAATGCATTAGAAAATGCAAAAAACAACATATATGGTATTTTACCTTATATAGCCCCTGAAATTTTAAGAGGGCAAAATTATACCAAAGCTGCTGATATTTATAGTTTTGGTATATTAATTTATGAAATGATTTCTGGATTACCGCCATATCATGATTTAGGCCATAATGAGGATTTGGCAATAAAAATTTGCCAAGGGTTAAGACCAAGATTTAATATTAAAGTACCACAATTAATTGTACATTTAATTAAAAGATGCTTAGATGCCAACCCATTAGAGCGGCCAATAGCAAAGGAAATAAACAATATTTTACTTGGATGGCAGGGAGCATCAATGTCTGATAATCAAATTACGGAATTAAAAATACAAATTGAAGGAGCAGATAAAGTAAATAGAAATTCACCAAATAGTATACCTTCAACTAGTTCAGGATTATCATACAAAACCAATTCAGAAGCTATTTATACAAGTAGGTTACTTAATTATAATAATCTTCCCGAACCAAAAAATTCTGATGATTATTACAAAAAAAATGATAATATAATAAGCAAGGAATTTTCTGGTATGTAAATCAACCAAACAGTAGTTCATTTAACATTAATAAACAGTATTAATTGTTACTTTTTAATATAATTAGTCAATATAACACTAACAATCTTCAATTTATTAAATAGAATCTTTACAACTTAACTTTTCTCAATTGAATATTAATACTAGTGGTAAATAGCATACATACGTAATGTTTTGGTATCTAGTTTATAAAATACTAATAGTATCAATTATTAAATAGAAACTTTACAAATCAATATTTCTCAATTGAATTTTAACGATAATGGTAAATATTCCACTTATAACATCAAAAATATTTAGTTTATAAAATACTAATAACAAAGTTTCAATTTATTAAATAGAATCTTGTCAAATCAATATTTCTCATTTGAATATTAATGAGAATGGTAAATATTACACTTATAACTTTAAAAATATTAGTTTATAAATACTAACAATAAGCCTTAATTTATTAAATAGAATCTTCACAAATTTCTACTATTTCTCAATTGAATGTTAATGAAGATAGTAAATATCAATATTTGCATAATAATTTTATGTTTTTTTATTCGTAATTAATATAATCTTTTTCTTCTTAGGTCAAAATAGCGAATCGGGTAGTAAAAGAAAAAATTATTCCTCAAGTCAAAATAACGAATCTGAGGGTGAAAGAAAAAAAATTAGAATAGAATAAAATTATAATTATATATCTTTATTTAATTTTTTGCTTTATAAAATTATTATTTTTTTTTCAAAATAATTTTCCATTATAATTTAAAATTCTGCATAACATCGTCTTTCGGGAGATAGATAGTCAACTAATATTTTTTTTTTTTTTTTTTTTTTTTTTTTTTTTTTTTTTTTTTTTTTTTTTTTTTTTTTTTTTTTTTTTTTTTTGCTTTTCTATAATTATTTGAATTGCAAATTTTTTTTTTTTTACATATATATAAAGATTATGTTAGGTAGAATTTTATGTCATAATGACTTCATATTTAATTATATAGTATATTTTGTATTCATTGATTAAATAAATAACGGTTTAAATTTTTAAAATATAGAGCGTGATAAAAGAATAAATTTAATGCAAAAAGGATTTATTATTGTAAATTTAAAAATTAGCTTGCTGATATTTTACAATTGCAATATTTATTAACATTTGGTGCTTATTAACTTACATGTTTATGTGATAATGGACCTAACGCAATACATTGGTTCGAAAAGTTCTTTAGAAACTGACTGCTACTCTTAAATAATATATAATATGAAATGATGGCATTACTTGACTAAAATTTGAAGATTAACCAGTTTCTAAAAAATTTGTTTACCATATTTGGAAAGCTAAAAATAAGAGTTTTTATCATTTCAATTTACAAATTTACATTATTACTACGTAATAGCGCGATTTATTATTCTGAAATTGAATAATGCAATACTGATTACTTAAATCCATCAAAACCATCTTGCTAAAATATTTTTGATTAGATTTGAGCATTGGTAAAATAATTTTGTAATAAGGTTGTATACTTAGCATGAGTGGAATATGATTTTATAATAATAAGATATTGAAACAATGAAAAGATTTAATGTAAAACTATTGTACATGACGGACGCGTCTATTCATACAACTGAACTACTAATCATGAAAATCTTTCCTTTTATAGATAATAACTATGGAAATCTATTCCTTTTTGGATACTAACCGAAATTATCATAATTCCGGCCCTAAATGCGTACAGATAATGGTAAAATTTTTTTTGGCTACTTCTGACCTTTATATATATATATTTCGAAGTCCTAACTGAATCATCGAACTCCATTATAAAAGTGAATTCTTGGTGATGAATATAAACTTTATGTTATTATTTTAATTTATTCAATTATTATTATATCAATGATTTATTTATAGAAATATTATTTTTTTTTCTTTGATTATTAAAAATTTTGCAATATAAATACGTTTATTGAGTGTACAATTAAAGAATATAACATAAAAATAGTATCGCTATTTCAATTATCTATATCGATATGAATCATGCAAAATTTTTTCATCATATTTTAATATTATTAAATTAAATAAAAAATATAAATTAAATTATTTCGTACATAATCATTTTCTTTCTTTTTAGAATCTCTTCATCGATCTTCAAATTCTTTATTCCACTTTCATTTCTCTTTTTCGTGAGCTATTTTCTTTAGCATTTTGAACCTTAAGATGGAATCCGGTCGATCACTGTTTGTGTCTTCGTAAAATCAAAATTTTATTTTTCGTCTCTTCTTGTAAGATTTTTATAATAAAAAGATGTTTCTTGATAGTAAACTGTGTAATTGTGTGAAGTGACTTCATTTTAACTTTTTTTGTCAGTATTTTTTATTAATTATTTCGTCTTTTTGATCACTTAACCGAAATTTTTTTGGAGTTAAAAAATTAATAACTAAAAAATTTGAGCGAAAAAAACTGAAAATAAAAGTACTAATTAAAAAAAAAAAATTAATTTTTAAGGTTAAACTAAAAAAATAAAAAAAAAAATATTAAAAAATCTTTTGGTATTAAAAAAAGACCGAAAACAAAAAACTAATTAAATTCAGTATAAGAACTGGTAAAAAAAGGGTATAAAAGGTAACCCAGATATGTGGTCTGCTGCGGCTGATTAAATTCAAATTATTTTTAATTACATATAGATTATATATCATTATTAGAATTATTACTATTTTTTTTTGCGTAAGGCGAAAAAAAAAAAAATAATTTTCTTGTATTAAAGTTTATAATTCTTAATAAAAAATAAATATAAAAGAGAGAGTACAAAATACCGATACATTAAAAAAGAGATTTTTTGGGAAATTAATAAATTAAAATTTGATAATAAAATAAAATATTAATTATTTATATGACTATTACCTATAATAAAAGTAAAAGAAAAAAAGTCTAAGCCTATTTTCGTTAAATGAAACATTTTAACCTCGTCTATTTCATTAAATATTTTTACTGCGGGTTCATATATCCAGAAAAATTGACTTGAACATAAATGGAAAATATAAGCGCGAACCATATGAACCAACTTTTTTTCTTCGGTTTTTACAAAAAAAATTGTTTTTTTAAATAAAAAAAATGAAAATGAAAAACATGTAAAAATGAACAGTAATAATGTAGCTAACAATGACTTTATCATAATAAAAAATATATTATATAGTATCCATTAATCCTGAAACAATGATACAATAATTACCATTTAAAAAAAAAGTGTCATTATAAATTAATAAAAAATACTTTTTTTTAAACACTTAATTTCCATACTAGCTGTAACCTGTTGCGTTGCAACAGAATTAATGATATAATAATCATAAATCATTTTTGAGAAATTCAGATATTATAAATTTTCAATTTTATTTTTTTTTTTTGGCTGGATATATTTTTTCTAACTAAAAAAATCATGCGAACCATATTTATTCAAATAATAAAAAATGATTATATTACAGCGATGGCCTTGATCTAACCTAAATAAAAAAAAAAATTAACAAAAAAATTAGGAAAAAAATTATCATTAAAAAATAAGAATCAGAAAAAAAAGGTGCTTACCGTAACACCGCAGTTTAATCCGACCAAATGATCTAGATTCAAGTCTGAAATAACTAAAAAAATATATAAATTTAAAAAAATTAATATAGAAAAATCAGTTTTAAAAAAATAACTTGAAAAAAAATTTCGATTTAAAAAAAGACCAAACCGAAATAGGAAGTTAAAAAAAAAATCAAGTTGAAAAAAAGCAAACCGAAAAAGGAAAGTTTAAAAAAATCGAAAAAAAAAGATTTGAAAAAAATTATTCGGTTTGGAAAAAGAACAAAAACCAAAAAATGATTTCTTTTTCAAAGAAAACTTTGAAAAAAAATTTTGGAAAAAAAATACTGAAAAGGAAAATTAAAAAATATTCTGCCGATTACATCATTCTAAGAGAATGGGTTAAAATGGCCAAGAAAATAAATGATTATTAAGAAACTTTTTTCGATTTTTGATCAAATTTCATTAGCTGGATTTGATCTTACTGATGAATAGATTAGGTGCAGACATATCACGTTTTCTGTGTTACACAATTCAATTGTTTATATATAAGTTTAATCTAGATGGGGTTAATAAAAAAAATCGAACGGTCCGTTGTAGACCAAATCAAATCATGTCCCAAACCTTACCATCGACCTAAATTAGGAGATTATCGTTGGTACAGTCTTAGGGCATTATTAGATTGGGCCGACAATTTAAGTCGATGGTAAGGATTGCCTGGATTGGTACATGGTCAAATTTGGTCTACAACAGGTCTAAAAAAAGAAAAAACGTGGGAAAAAAAATTGGAAGAATGATGTCTATAAAAAGACCGATAAAATATTATTAAATTAAAAAAAATCGGTCAGTCTTAAAGGAAGACCAAAAAAAAGTAATTAAAATAAAAATTATTAATTACATCTATTTTTATAATGTACGGGACTCTTAGCAAATTTTTGTCAGGTTGTCGGATTGTCGGTAGACGGTAGTCAATCAGCCCAAAAAATGGTATCACGTGATATTAGCTAAATCATGTGTTAGTTATTTTTTCAATTAGCCGACACCTGGAAAACCGGATTAGATTAGTTTGAGTTAGTTTGGAAAGAGTAAATAAGAAGTTAGGGGTAAAATTCAAGAATATTGTGTTAGGTAAAAGTTTTGATTTGTCAGAAAATAGATTAGATTTAGGTAGTCACGGGATGATAAAGCAGGGGTCGAGTTGCCAAAATTTGTTATTCTAACGGGCCCGCTCAGGGAGAGTGTCAACGATATAACAGTAGCATAGAAATTAAGCTCTTTCGGGATTCGCTGCTAGATTCTCGTAAATAGTTTTTAGTAAGAAAGAGTATTGGTAAAATTGATGGAAAGAATGCGTTAATCACTAATAAAGTTTTAATAAAAAAAAAAATTAATTATTTTTAGAGAATTTTTTTTCTAGGATATTATCACTTTAACATTTAAGTAACTGATATTAAAGTAATTGTTAAGAAATGAATAAATAACTTTATTCTCCTGATAACATTTATCACGAAAAAGTAAGTTAAAAAAAATCACTATTAATATGATATTATAAACAACGAGATAAATTTTAATAAAAATTAGATGATTCAAAAATTTTTTCTAGAAACATTTCTTTTATGTATTTAGTATAAAAAAAATAAAATAACCAAATGGAATAAACAATTTTTCGACGAAATGTCCATTCGGCGAAATGTTCATTCGATAAAATGGCTTCTGTGAAATGAGGTTTCGTTGAAATGGTATTTCGGTGAGACGTCCTTTCGACGAAATATCCCTTCGATGAAATATCCCTTCGGCGAAATGGCTTCGGTTTCGGTGAATGGACTTCGGCAAAATGTCCAGTTATCTGCAGTAGTATTATATTTATTAAATTTTTAGATTTTCTCTTGTAACCTAAAAAAAATGTTACGAGAAATCCATTTTCATGGTTATCTGCAAAATCCCATTCTTCACGCACTATCTATCACATGTGACTTTCGTGTAATTAAAAAATAATCATTCCACTTTTATCAAAAATTTTCACGTAGTTAAAAATAATTATATAGACGCAAAATAATTTACTAACTACTTACATAATGCTATCGCTATTCTATAATCTATACTTTTGAATTATAAGAAAATCAATTTCTTGGTTTAATTTCAACAAATAATTCAACACAATAAACTAAAATACCATCACATTTAGTTTTAACAGGAGAATTCATATCAACCAAATTAATTTCATATTTTCTAAACAATAAAGCCATCAAACAAACTAATTCAATCATTGCTAACTTTCTTCCTGGACATAATCTTAAACCTGTACCAAACATTATAAAAGAATCCTTCTTTGGTTCAAAATTTTCATCCATCCATCTATCAGGATTAAATTTATTAGGTTCTTCCCAATAATCATCTTTATTATGAATAGCTTTAATATTAGCTAGAAATGTTATACCAGCTGGCCATTGATACCCTGCTATTTCTTTAGGTTCATCAATATATCTTATATTCGAGTACATGATTGGAAAAATTCGAGCTACTTCTTTTACAATTGCTTCACAGTATTTTAAATTATAAAAATCATCTTTAGTAATTGGTCGATTTATATCACCTTGAAATATATTATCAATTTCTTCTAACATTTTCTTTTTCACAATTGGATGATGTGCAATATAATAGATAATGAATGAAAGCAAATTTGCAGACTATATTAGAAATAAAAGAATTGTTAATATATTTTTAAGTGCATTTATGTTAAATTTAAATAATTCAAAATT
>QZLH01001201.1:25724-39130 GCA_003833135.1 Oehlia diaphana
AAAAAATGTTCAAAAATGAATTGCTTATTAAATATACGGAATTTGTATACGGAATCTATAGAAACGTACATAAAATGTATACAAAACGTATCCTTTCCGTATACATATTTCTTATAGGGTAGGTATACTTTATATATAATTGACATATGGCCTTATAGTGTCACTGTACAGTACATGTTTATTATAGTTGCGAATTTGCCGTTGTCAGGTTGTCAGTTGTTGGCGAATTGAAATATGTGACATTTAGCCAATCAGTTTTACATCCTTTAACGCTCTTGCGTATTGCCAGCTACTTCTGACAATTATACAAAAGAATTAAGAATAAAAAATGAAAAATATCTAATAAACACAAACTTATAATTAATTCAAAGATTGAATTTATCGCTAAATAAAGCAGATTGCTTTGTAGAAGACGGAAGAAATTAGTGTACTGTAGGTAAATAATAACAATGAAATTACTAATACAATATATATCGCAGTTAAGTAATTGACATCTTTCAAAATTGTAATATATTAACAAAATATTCTCATCAAAAAAAATAATACAAATATTTTTTTAATGCATTAAATACTATTTGGCCACATTATGAAAAATCGTTGTAATAAATATTTATCTATAATAATCTTGAAGTGAGCATAGCTTCAGCATTTACTACACAGTGACTATACAAGAATCGAAAATAGTACAAATAAGAAAACTTTATAATATATCACGTTATATCGCGTGTATCATGTGATATAATCCGCATCTAAAATGGTAAACCTTATTTTAACTTTGAACTTTTTAACTTCAAACTCTTTCTTTTTAAACTTTAAACTTTTTTTTTAACTTTTCCTTCGTTCGCCCTTTCACGTCCCTTCGTCTATCTTTCATTCTTTCCTTTCCTTTCTCATTCCCTTCTCTTTCCTTTTCCTTTTCCGCTTCTCTCATTTAAATTTTTTTCTTATTTTAGGTTCCTCAATTGTTTCGTCTTAACAAACAGTTTCAAACGGTTCATTAATAAAATCATTGAAGAAAAAAGACTAAAAAAATAATTTACCAGAATCCTATATCCAAATAGATATGAGAAACCCCCTATATAAAAGAACGAACTTAAATAACCAGTAACAATTTGTTTTTACTTATTTTTTTTTTAGGTCTGGTGGCTTGTCACTGTTTCTTTAAGTCAAGATTCTACTCTCCACTCCCAGTTAAACAATTTCACTATTAAGACTTTCTATTCCCAAATTAACATGAAAATCTCTGCCTGGTTCATTTATATCCTTACTTATCATGCACATTATTATATGATTCGCTCCATATCTTCCAAATATTTTACTATAACTCCTACTTTATCTATTTAGTTTAACAATAACTTTTCGTCGTCTTTATCCATATTATTACCATTAACCTCTCCTAATCTAACGCCAAAATCTCTACATTCAAACTTCTCTTTATATTCTTCTTTTAACACAATCTCCGCCTTATTGACTGATATTTGAAAAACTTATTTACTTTCAATTTTCTGACTGTTCAAAAATCACTCAAGTTCTCTATAACATTTTCGTTTTGAATATCAGAGAAAAGTTATCAGTACCAATGACGTCCTTACCTGATTATTAGATCCAATTGGAAGGTCAATCACTCTCTTGTCACAAGATTTACATTTTATTATCTTCATTAGTGTTCGACTCCTTCTTATTTGTACACACAACAACATCTTCTACAACAAGCTTCAATAGTTTCTTTTACAATCAATTTTACGCATGCTGTGCTACAACTGACATACTCTTCAATTCAAGAATGAATTTCACATTAGGATAATAAAAAATTCTGCATACTCAACCAAAATGTATAGTCATGGCTTGTACATCAACTCTAATCAAATTCTTGATTCACGTGAAACATTGCCGACTGTATAAAAATATAGATTAATGAAGAAAAAATCTGTATTCCCAGTCTCTTCATTGTTAATATTCAAAACTTTGGCTTTTAACGCATGGAAGTTTATGAATCCTATCCCTCACGTGACTCCCTAACTGCTGATATCGTAATGCCAAATATAGATGCACTTCATTGACCAATACAACAATCTTTATCTCAAGACTATGTCACTTTATTACATAGACCAATGTTTTATCGGGCCTGAAGAAAATCTTAATCTTTTGAAATTAATAGCACAATTACTTCATACGAAAAAAAGATCCCAAATTATACACTGACGGATCATTGACCACACGTACTGTGGACCATCAACAGGTTACCTCAATGGATTTTGGATGGGTCAAAATGTCATCACACCTTCTTCCGCCCATTACCTACAAAGGAAGCACCATTCTGACACCATTTTCTTGTAAAGCAGAAGAATATGGACTTCTAACATCTATCATATGTTCACCTGATTATAGCAATGTACACATCTTACGGATTCTCAAAATATTATCTCTACTTACCATAAAACTGCAAACAAATTTTTTTGGAATGCAGAATGTTAAAGATTAACGACTACAACATATGGCGACTAGTCATTTTATTAATAGATTTGAAACACTGACATTAACCTAAAATTCACGAAGATCAAAGCCAATTTAATCTATCATATAATGATCTAGCAGATGAATTAGCCAAACAAGGTTATGATTCAGAACCGATTACTGTCAATTCTAAAACACTTCCAGGTGCTTTGATGGTGCCTGTTTGAGACAACATTGGACCTATAAATCGTGATATATGCAAATTCGCTGCTCATATAACAGAAGCTTTTACGTTTGATTCTTTCACCCACAATAAACCTTTACAACCTATATTTAACCACTTTCAACAGACTGATATCAATTGGAATATAAACCATAGTATCTGGCAAACATACAATCCCACCAATAACGTAGTATGTAGTTGAATCCTAGTGTACAAAATCAAAAGTGCTAATCACATTCTGCCCAGGGGGAATATCATTCGGACATTTATGGAACAACGGAAATTCTATGCCCTCGATGCCATAACATTAAAGATTCCAATTCGCATCTAGGTTTCTGCCCAATGATCTCAATGAACACAAACCACTCTTGAAAACTCTCATTCTGAACAAAGTCTCAAACGATACCAACACTAATTTCTTAGATGAAGACATAATGTAAACTCAATATTAATTATTGTATATAATTATAAATGTGATGATTTTTTGACAATGAATGTTTTTATTCAATATCATCAGATGATTACTAATAAAATTTAATAGCTATAAAAAATGTAATTGTATAATATTTCGCAATTTTAATATTAAATATAATAATTATTTATAAAATGCATATAATTTTATTTGATTTTAAAATAAAAAATTTATATAATTTTATATAAATTTATTTTACACGTAAAGTCAGCAGATCCACATGAAATCCATGTTGGGTCCTTAAAACTACGTAAAATAGTATAATATATTTTTTTACATAATTCTACATATAATATAACTCCTTATGAATTTCAGAATAAATCGCGCTATTACATTAGTTATAATTTAAATCTGTAGATTGAAATGATGAAACTCTTATTTTAGTTTTTCAAATATGGTAAACATATTTTTTAGATCTTCAGATTTTTGTCATTATTTCACATTGTATGTTATTTTAAGAGTAGCAGTTCCTAAAGAACTTTGTCAAACCAATGTAATAGTATTAGGTCTATTATCAAATAAAAACATGTAAGTTAATAAGCACCAAATGTCAATAAATATTATAAATATTACAATTATAAGATAACAGCAAGTTAATTTTTAAATTTACAATAATAAATCCTTTTGCATTAAAATCTGAATTATATTCGTTCCAATTAATTTTTTCTTTTATCACGCTTTATATTTAAAATATTCTAAAATTTAAATCGTTATTTATTTAATCAATGAATACAAACATATCGGATATATATAATTAAAGATGAAGTCATTATGACTTAAATCCTACCTAACATAATTTTTATATAAAAAATTTTGCAATCCAAATAATTATAGAAAAGTAAAAAAAAAAAATTATATCCCTCTGGATTTCAAGCCGATGTTAAACAGAATTTTATATATATTATAATGTCAAATTTTTTTTTTGAAAAAAAAAAAAAAAAATAACAATTTTATAATTAAATTCAGTATGGCAGCAAAAAACTAAATAAAAATATAATTATAATTTTATTATATTCAAAATTTGTTTCTTTCACTCTCAGATTAATTATTTTGACCTAAGAAATAGTAATTTTTTCTTTTACTCCCCGATTTGTTATTTTGATCCAAGAAAAGAAAAACATTATATTAATTACGAGTGAAAAACATTAAGTTATTATGCAGAAATTAATATTTACTATCTTCATTAACGTTCAAATGAGAAATATTGATTTGTGAAGATTCTATTTAATAAATTAAGACTTATTGTTAGTATTTATTAATATTTTTAAAGTTATAAGTGTAATATTTACCATTCTCATTAATATTCAGCTGATTCTAATTAATAAATTTTAAACTTTGTTAATAGTATTTTATAAACTTGGTACTTCGAAAGTCATTATACAAGTAAACTACTTACCATTATCGTTAATATTCAATTGAGAAATATTGATTTGACATGAATCTAATCAATAAATTGAAACTTCATTATTAGTATTTTTATAAACTAAATATTTTTGATGTTATAAGTGGAATATTTACCATTATCGTTAATGTTCAATTGAGAAATATTGATTTGACACGATTCTATTTAATAAATTGAAACTTTGTTATTATTATTTTATAAACCAAATATTTGTTATAAGTGGAATGAATATTTACCATTCTCATTAATATTCAACTGAGAAATATTGATTCGACAAGATTCTATTTAATAGATTGATACTTTATTATTAGTATTTTATACACTTGGTACTTTGTAAAGTCATTATATAAGTAAACTATTTACCACTCTTATTAATATTTAACTGAGAAAAGCTAAGTTGTAAAGATTCTATTTATATATAAATAATAAATTGAAGTTATTATTAGTGTAATATTGACTAATTTATATATTTAAAAAGCAACAATTAACAAAATATTTAATTAATACCTGAATATTCCTTGCTTATTTTATTATCATTTTGTTCATAATAATCATCAGAATTTTTTGGTTCAGGAAGATTATTAAAATCAAGTAATCTACTTATATAACTAGCTTTCGAATGTGTGTTATATGATATCCCTAAATTAGATAAAGGTATAATGTTATTTAATGAATTGTTGTTTATTTTATCTGCTTCCTTAATTTGTGCTTGTAACTCTTCGTTTGATCCATTTTCCCATCTTCGTAAAATATTGTTTATTTCTTTTGCTATTGGTCTTTTCAATGGATTGGCATCTAAGCATCTTTTAATTAAATGTACAATTAATTGTGGTACTTTAATATTAAACCTTGGTCTAAGTCCTTTACAAATGTTTATTGCTAAATTATTATCATGGTTTAAATTATGGTATGGAGGCAATCCAGAAATTACTTCATACATTATTATACCAAAACTATAAATATCAGCAGCTTTAGTATAATTTTGTCGTCTTAAAATTTCGGGAGCAATATAAGGTAAAACACCGTATATGTTGTTTTCTAATGCATTATAATTTGCAGGTTTACATAATCCCATATCAGTTATGGCAGTTTTATATTTAAACTTTAATATGTTTCCAATATGTAAATCGCGATGAATTAATTCCTTTTCATGAATACATACAAGCCCAGTTATAATATGTCGTAAATAACCAAACTTTTTATTCCAATTAAGCTTACTATATTCTTTATCTAAATAATTTCGTAAACTTCCATCTTCTGCAAAATCTAAAATCATTATATAATTTTTCGTTTCTGGATCTTGTGTTATCCCATAAAATCCAACAATCGCAAAATTTTCCATTCCTACTTTATTATGCAATATAATCTAAGTAAATATAAATTACAAAATATATTAGTAGAAAGCATTATGTTATTAAATAATAAATTAAATTAAACAGATAATACCTCATTAATAAATTCTGATGTAATATTTTTTGAATTATTCAAACTTTTCAGAGCTACCAAAATATCTTCGCCATTTCTTTCCCAATTTTGATCTTTACTATTCCAGCCAGTTATAAATCCATCAGTTAAATTTGCTCTATATACTTTGCCAAACCCGCCTTTTGCAATATATTTAATATCATAAAATCTATCATAAGGTATCCATTCCAATGCTTGACTTACATCTTTATGAGCCAATAACTGAGTATCTTGAATAAATCTATCAATATTATCATTACCACTAGTCCAATCTATAAATTTCTGCTGAAAGTAAATTGCATTACATGTTTTATCACACATATTACATTTGTTTTCATGTAAAACCATCATATATCTGTTTGTTACTGGATTCCAAGTAATTCCACAAGATTTATTGATCTATAAATAAAGCATATTATTAATAAACATTAAAAATTTTATAATAACATTATCCAATAAAAAATATATTATACCTCTCTCATAAATTCTGATGTAATATTTTTTGAATAATCTAGATTTTTCAGAATTACAGATATATTTTGGTTTTCT
The DNA here is from genome assembly GCA_003833135.1 of Oehlia diaphana. NCBI lineage: Eukaryota > Fungi > Glomeromycota > Glomeromycetes > Glomerales > Glomeraceae > Oehlia > Oehlia diaphana. The sequence continues at coordinate 32,289 of QZLH01001201.1, forward strand.
CTTTTCCAATTTTGATTTTTATAATCCCAATTAAATATTTCTCCATCAATCCAATATGTGCTGTACACTTTGTTAAACTCATCTTTTGCAATATATTTAATATTATACAGTAACCTATCATAAGGTATCCACTCTAATGCCTTTTCTATATTATCATGAGCTGATAACTGAGTATCTTGAATAAATTTATCAATATCATTATTTCCACTAGTCCAATCTATAAATTTTTGTTTAAAGTGAATTACATTACATATTTTATTACACTTATTACATTTATTACTATGTAAAACAATCATATAATTTTTTGTTTCCGAATTCTGAGTGATTCCACAAGGTTTATTAATCTATAAATAAAAATATTTTATTAATAGAACGTTAAAAGTTTTATAATTATATTACCAAATTAAAATTAATTATACCTCTTTCATAAGTTCTAATGTAAAATTTTCTGAATAAGCTAAATTTTTCAGAATTACAGATATATTCTGATCATCTCTTTTCCAATTTCGATTTTTATAATCCCAATAAATTGTTTCACTATCAATCCAATCCGCTACATATACTTCGCTAAACTCATCTTGAGCAATATACTTAATATTATGAAATTTATCATAAGATACCCATTCTAATGCTTTCTCTATATTACCATGAGCTGATAGCTGAGTATCTTGAATAAATTTATCAATATCATCATTACCACTAGTCCAATCCATGAATTTATGTTGAAAGCGAATTGAATCACATACATAATTACATTTTTTACATATATTATTCAAAATCATTATATAATTTTTTGTTTCTGGATCCTGAGTTATTCCATATAATTTATGTTCAATTTTAATCTACAAATGTAATAATATATTAGAAAATAAAATATTTAAAATTTTGTTAAGTAATTACTGAAGCTTTATACCTTATCTACGAATTCTAATGTAAGAATGTTTGGAGTATTTAAATTCTTCAAATTCACAAACATATTGAATTCTTCTCTTATCCAATTTTGATTTTCATTATCCCAACTTTCATCACTATCATAATTACTTATATATTCATCAATCCAATTTGCTCTATATACTTTACCAAACTCATCTTTTGCAATATATTTAATATTATACAATCTATCATAAGGTATCCATTCTAATGCCTCTCTCACATCTTCATGAGCTGATAACTGAGTATTTTTAATAAATTTATCAATATCATCATTACCACTAGTCCAATCTATAAATTTATGTTGAAAGAGAATTGAATCACAAATATAATTGCATCTTTCACATATATTATTCAATACCATCATATAATTTTTTGTTTCTGGATCCTGAGTTATTCCATAAAATTCATGTTCAATATTAATCTACAAATGTGATAATATATATATTAGAAAATAAAATATTTAAAATTTTGTTAGGTAATTACTGAAGCTTATACCTTATTTACAAATTCTAATGTAAGAATGTTCGGAGTATTTAAACTCTTCAAATTCACAAACATATTGCATCCTTCTCTTATCCAATTTTGATTTTTATAATCCCAATACCAAATATATCCATCAGTCCAATTTGCTCTATATATTTTACCAAACTCATCTTGTGCAATATATTTAATATTACACAATCTAACATAAGGTATCCATTCTAATGCTTCTCTAACATCATAGCAATGATTTGATAACTGTGTATATTGAATAAATTTATCAATATTATCATTACCACTAGTCCAATTTTTGAATTTCTGTTGAAAGCGAATAGCATTGCATATTTTATTGCACTTTTTACATATCTTGCTAGCATCTGATGGCTTAATTAGCTCAAAAGAATCCATGAGCAAGACTTTTATAATTTATAAACAAATTCAAATTGAGAGGATATAAAATATGCTAAAAAAAATTTGTGTGGGTTAAAAAGTGGAAAAAAATATTGTTTCGGACCGAGGTTATACAAATAAGAAGTCAAAATATAACTATCACATGCTATGCATGTCATGTGACTAAATTATACATTATTGTGGATTTGTTGAATACGATTGAATTATGCATCCGGCGTTGAAAATAAGATGTATAGAAGTCCTCCACAAATTTCAAGCTCTTCCCACAACAAAAAAAAATATTAGGAAATTTTTAATTTAGCATCTTAGCGCACTGAGCGCAGTAACAGTAAGTTGTATTACACAGAATTCTTGGCAAACGGTGATTTGTTACTTCAATGCATAAATAATTACCATTTTTAGAAAGTCACTGACATTGTCATACTTTACATTTAAAAATAAACTTCACGTCACCAAATCTTCGTCCTTTTTTTTAAATGATACAAGTTGTAAATATTTTAATGTCTAGGATCTCTTTTTCATTATTTGTTTCAGTATAGATGAATAAATAATATATTCAATTTTTATTAATCAAAAGCTTTTGTTATTCCATTTTATTCTTTTAATTCTTGGTAAGATTTATTAATCGATATAGACACGTTATTATTGTTCATTTGCATGTTTTTCATTTTCATTTTTTATTTGAAAAAATTTCTCTCATTTTCTTAACAAAAATTCGAAGAAAAAAGCCTGGTTCGTATGGATTGCCATTTATTTTTAAGCCACTTTTCACAATAATCACTTTTATTTTTTCGTTTATTCTTTTTATTAACTACTTAGGCTTGAACTTTTTTTTACTATATCAAATTTCATCGTCGTTTATTAAAATAGAACGTGACTTATGTAAAAAAAATTTTTTTCAAAATATAAAATATTCGCAGCTTCGCACAAGAAATTATAATAGGTGAATCATAATTGTAAAGACGCAAAAAAAAAAAAAAAAAAAAAAAAAAAAAAAAAAAAAAAAATTTTTAAAAAAAAAAAAAAAAAAAAAAAAAAAAAAATAGCGTATAACCAAAAATTGTTTAGTAAAAAAAAAAACAAAATTAAGAATAGAAATTTAATTTTTCCAATCCACTTATTTTAAAAAAAAATCAGAGTAAGCGGCAAAAATAAAAATGATATTGCGGTCCTAACAATTAGGTTACGGTTATCAAAATCAAAATATATTTATTATATTCCTTAAAAAATGTGTAAAAAAAAAATATACAAATTTTTTTTACCCAGTTTTATCATAAAACTTGAACTATAAATTATTTCTTTTAGCCCGCTACCCTTATCTTGGCTCTTTTCTATGTATGAATCTGCTGTTAATTAAAATACATTATTTTTTTAAAGAAAGTTTTTTTCTAGGAAAATACTGTGCGTGTATATTTATTAAAAATTCTTTTCAGCTAAACAATCTAAGGGCATTAAACTATCCGGTCAAAGTGATTTTTTACGTATTAAAAAAAAAATTAATTTTTCTTTTTTTGACGGATAACCATTCCAGCTTGATAATCAAACGGACGTTAAACTATTAATCAGAAATATTTATTAAAAATTTTATTTAAAAAAAAAAAATTCGCGTTCGGCCGGTCAGGTCAAAACAATCAGTTCGTAATCGTAATCGATCGGATAACAGCTATTCCATACAATAAATTATTGATGAAAATTACGTAATAAAATATACTTATCAGTTAAAATAGGACCGTTGAATTAAAATAAGATACAGTCATTTTTATAAAATGTGAACGTATATTTCAGTAATTTTATTTAAGCTTTGGGGATAACATAAATATAAGGAATAATTTACAATGAAAATTATTCTGTATTTGGTGAAATTTTCTAACTCTTATTTGCCAAAAAAACAAAATTCCCGAAACTTTTTTTTGAAGGTATAGAACGATTCTATAATTTGCGATGGGATCAAAGATTTCTTTGTCGTACTGTACGTTAATAGTTGATTTCGCATCCAAATTGTAAGCGTAAATTATTGTTTTACAATGTTCCGAACTTCCGATGTTAGTAATTTATCTCCATTATTATAATATGTGATGACAAATGTTTTCTATTTTTAGTTTTCGGTGGACATAGTTTATTTAACCATTCAACACCATTTACGTCGGCATCCACCGAATTAACACATCGGGTGATGTCTAATCATCTAATAGTATCACGTGATTAAAACTTCATATTTAAGTGGCGTAGAATCTATTCATCACGAAATTATTCGTCGCCGATGACACAATTGTTTTTTCATTGTTACGCAATTCCACAAAAAAGTCATACCATGAATAAGTTTCCTCCAAAGGCAAGTATATATAAATGTACATTATAAGCTTCAATATTGTACTCGGAAGGTTAAAATTAGAAGAATGGAAATTTCCAGTAGCATCCAACCTTTCAGTGCACATTATCATTTACCTTCATGGAATTATATAAACTTTATCGCCGTTGATTGAGATTTCACCTCCTTAAATATTTTCAAATCTAATTTCGCCTTAAAATTTAATATTTTATTCATTTATATTTTAAACAAATATTTCCAATGAATCCTTTTGTAAAATATGTTAAAAAGTTAATTAAGTTGTCTCATGATAAAAAATGTACTGAAATATGTGAGAAATGTAGCCGTTTTGGTGTTAGATGCAATGTAAATCATTTTAAACAAAATTTCAATAATTGGACTAGTGGTAATAATTGTATTGATGAATTTATTCAAGAGACTCAAATATGTTCACATATTGTTATTGGAGAATCAGATGCATTAGAATGGATACCCTATGATAAATTTTATAATATTAAATATATTGCAAAAGGTGGATTTGGTAAAGTTTATAGAGCAAATTGGATTGATGGACATATTAATAAATGGGATATTAATAATCAAAGTCGGAATAGAAATAATCAAAATGAATTTGTGGCGTTGAAAAGTATAAATGATTCAAAAAATGTTACATTGGAATTTATGAATGAGGTATTATAAAAATTTAATTTTTTTTTTTTTTTTTATTATTATTTTACTTACGTTAATAAATTTAATAATATGTATAGATTACATTACATCATAAATTAAGTAGTGATTTTGCTTATATTAATAAATTTTATGGAATAACACAAGATCCGGAAACGAAAAATTATATGATGGTCTTGGATTATGCAAAGAATGGTAGTTTAAGAAATTATTTAAATAAAAGTTATAATGAATTAAATTGGAAAATTAAGATCATTTATTTATGGTATATTGCATTTGGACTTGATCACATTCATAAAAATGGGATAATTCATCGAGATTTACATATTGGAAATATACTTCATATGGGTGATATGGATGGTATATATATAACTGATATGGGATTATGTAAACCTGTAGATTGTTATACATCAAAAAACAGTATATATGGTGTTTTACCTTATATTGCTCCTGAAATCTTACAAGGAAATAATTATACCAAAGCTGCTGATATTTATAGTTTTGGTATAGTTATGTATGAAATAATTTCTGGATTACCTCCATATCATAATGTGAGTCATGATGAAATTTTAGCAATAAGAATTTGTCTAGGACTTAGACCAAGTTTTAATAATATTAAAGTACCTCAATTAATTGTGCATTTAATTAAAAGATGCTTGGATGCAAATCCATTAAATCGACCAACAACAGATGAAATTGAAAAAATTTTATCTAATTGGTACATTTATTTTGATGATAATATAAGATTACGGAACCAAATTGTAGAAGTGGATAATATTAACAATAATAAATTCCAAAAAAATAATACATCTTTACCTCTTTTATCATATGAGACACATTCAGAAGCTATTTATGCAAGTAGGTTACTTAATTTTGATAATCTTCCTGAACCAAAAAATTCTGATGATTATTATGAACGATGTGACAACATAATAAGCGATGAATATTTAGGTATTAATGAATTAGTATCATTTTTTAAAAAAAAAATTGAAAAAATACTTAATAAAATTTATTTCATTAAATAGAATCTTTACGAATTGATATTTCTTAATACGTTAAAATCCACTGAGAGGAGCGACTGGAGGAATAGTATTGGAAAAGAGAATGGTAGAGGTGAAACTTTTTCCCTAAGATGCCTATTTCTTGTATAATTAAGTAATTTATATTATATTATCTTAGCTGTTAAGGTTAATATTGTATTATCGTTATAATTTATTATTTGTTTATTCACTTTATTGTCTTCTTTCCTAAACACAAAGCAAAAAGAAAATATATAGTTTATATTTTAAAAGCGTTGGTGGCTTTTTGCTTTTCGTTAACGTTAGTGAAACAAAATTATTGTGAATAGTAAGTAGGCTATAAACAGTAACATTAAAATTTTTCATGTTAAAATCATATATATAATTTTTTATATTTTTATTTTATATTATTAACTAAATAAACTACTTTGTATATGCAATTTAAAAGAATTTAACAAATGAGCAAGTGTTATTGTGTAGTTATTCTATAGTTCATAATGAATGGCATATTAGCCAATTCTTAGACTATCAAGATTTGGTGAGATTTGTGGGTACATAATTTTTTATGAAAGATATGCAATAACGAATCGAAACTCAAAAAATAACTAATGCATTTCTGCATTTAGGATAGCTAATATTTATTATCAGTTCTACTCAGGGTGGGGTAGCAGCGGATATTTTTGCTTAATTTCATAAATCTACCGAAATGAGTATTTTTTCAACTGAATAAAAAAGATAATTTTGATTTTTTTATTATTACTTTCTAGTGCTCCGCAAAATTCAGGTCTAACCCGGATAATTCAACCCAAGTGAATTTTAAATCAGGTCGGTACTAACAATTTTAATAACCCGTGACCCACATGACCCGACCCGTCGGGTCAGGTTATTCATTTCCTTGACCCGGATGATCATTAAAATCACTGATCACGTATTGATTACACGTTGATATTGATTACGTTTATATAATTTTGTTAGATGAATGAGGTAGTATATCCTCACTTAGC
>QZLH01001202.1:26908-39058 GCA_003833135.1 Oehlia diaphana
TTAAAATGTTTATTTTTTTTTTTTTAAAAAAAAAAAAAAAAAAAAAAAAAAAAAAAAAAAAAAAAAAAAAAAAAAAAAAAAAAAAAAAAAAAAAAAAAAAAAAAAAAAAAAAAAAAAAAAAAAAAATAGGAAATATGTAAAAGAAAAAAGTTCTATAAAAATATTTATACGAAAAAAAAAGAAAAGAATTATATATAACACGATAAAAGTTAATTACAAACGTTAAAAATACGATAAAAATTTCGTTGAAAAAAGAGAATCAAATTTCTTTTACAATAATTTCCCCCGTATCCATGACGAAAAACGAAAAAAAAGAAATATCTAATATTAACCGACGGTTTAAGTATTATTGATTGCCTCAAGATAAATCAATATTAATATCAATATCAATATCAATATCAAGTTGGCTTTTCATGTATACATGTCTATTTGGTGAAAGAAATAAAAACGAATTGTTTAACGAAAGATTAAACTGATTAAACGTTGTACGTTGAAAATGAAAAACAAAAAAATAAGATAAAAAAATATACGAAAAAGAAAAAAATTGTTCATAAAAAAAAAAATAATAATAAACGAAATGTTTTTAAAAGAATGTATTTTCTCATTATAATGAATATAATGAGAGAAGTTGAATTATGATGATGATTGTTGATTTGAGATTCTATTGTATACCCATTGTTTTAAAGAGATTCTTTTATGATCTGAAAGAATCTTATAAATGTTTGCACCATATTGTAAAGATAATTCCATGGCCAGTTTATTAATATGTAAATTATAATTAGGAAATATAATTTGTGGGAGAGGTCTTGCCGAAATGATTCCAGATAATCTTAATTGATTTGATGTATCGAACTCACTAATGTCAGCTGGTAAATTTGTGTTTAATTGAATTCCTTTGTTAAAAACTTGATATATATGTCCAAGAAATGTATGAGCAATGAACTCTCCAACAACATAATTACGATTTGTTTGAAGATTTGGATTTATTATGGACTCAACAATTAACGAAGCAAGATCATCTTTAACAGTTACATTTAAGAAAATGAACTGATTTGGAGAATTAAAAGTTGAAGTAACAGTTGAAATATCGAATTGAATCGTTTCAGTATCAAAAATACCGACTTGAAACAAAATCCAATTCGTTGTTAATTGAGTAGGAGGAGATTGTTGGAAACGTTCAAAGTCATAATCTATTAACATTTGATGTAAACGAGTTCTAGGGCACAATTTGTTTCTTACGTGTTGTTCTCTAAAAAAAGACGAGAATAAGTTATAACTTCTGTGGCAATAATTGTAAAATTTTATAAATAAAAAAAAAAAAAAAATCGAGAATACTCACAATTCCATACCTGAATCGAATGTTATGAAGAGAGAAATTTGTTTATAAATACATGCTTGAAATAAATTGTATTGTATATCGAAATCGTGATATAGCATACTAATCACCACAATTGTATCTAAATTTTTAAAAGTATAAAAGTATAAGGAAATAAAAAATGATAAAAAAAATGATACAAGAAAATATATTAAAAATTTACCAGCTGTTAAAATATGTAGAAAATCTTCGACATCAGACCATTTTCCCCTGATAACCCGTACTCCCAGATTTTGAAACTAATTGGTACGAAAAATTAATATAATAGATTAAAAAAGAGGGAGAGAGAGAGAGAGAAGAGAGACTTTAATAATAACTTTACCTCATTAGGAATCGCAGGTACTAGTAAGCAAACATTATTGGCGCGCTTTTTCTTTAAAGAGTATACAATTAACGAAGTCATTATTACATCATTATTGGCAACCACATAGATGGTATAATCGCTAATATCAATCATATTAAGAGCGAAAGTGCTTCGTTATTTCATAGACAACTGCAAGGAAATGAAATTCATGTTTGGCAAATATCAGCAACGTGGCAATTCCACACTTAATAATAAATTTAATAATTTTCATGAAACTTACTCGACTCGCCTGGCCAAAACTTTTTTGTTAATGAGTATTAAGCAGAACATAGAAAACATGAAGGCTTATAAATAAGTAAATAAATTAATTGAAAGTAAATTAAATTGTATAAAAAAAAAAAAATTTTTTTCATTGGTTACTCAAATTCCTTAAGAACGCGTTTATTTGCCCAGATTTTTGTTTGTTCGAAATTTAATTCAAAAAAGATGATGATTGAGAATTTCCTAAACGGAACGGAAAAACTCGGCCTTTATTATTAAACAGATTTTGTACAAGAACTCTTTATTGCGAAGAGTTAACGAGTTATGGCATGGGGTGATTTCAATATTTTAATATGAATAATATTTACGATAATATTGTTAATATTTGCATAATTGTTTTGGTTGTACAATAAATATTGTTTGTTCGCAAATATTTGCAGTTTTCTTTTTGATCGATTATTAACTTACAGTATACTTGAACGCGACTTCCAATCGCGCAAACTTGGACAACAATTTTGTCATAAGCTTTGCTTGTCTCCTTCGTAATGTTTCTTGCAGGGGACATTTTTACTTTTCTACAAAATATATTCAATCACAAGATTCAAGATTCCAAATTTTAGTTAATAATAGGAATTATCAATATATAAATAAATAAATATATTTATTTATATATATATATATATTACTTTACGAAATTTAGTAAGTTCAGAATGAAACATAGGGAACGTGCCAGACATTCGGTCCAAAGATTTGTGGCTTAGCAGTAAATATATTGATAAAACTGGATTTTAAAGGATTTATAGGATATATTTTTCGGTAAATGTATTAAATATGCATTACCATATATTTTTCAAATTGAAAAAACTTATTAAAATTTGAGTCTAGATCATAATCTAGATTGTACCAGAAGTCGTCAAAAAAGGAAAATTTTTTGTGAAACAACAAAAATTTTCAGTGTTCTAAAAAAGTTTATTTAAGAGTGATATCTTTTTTTTTTTTCCGGAGTTTATTTTGGAAATGATCTGCATATATATTTATATTTATTTATTTATTTACTTATTTATATTTAAAATCAAAAAATCTACTTTAAAACTTTATTCCAAACTCTCTAAGTAAACTTTATAGAACAAGTAAAATAATATATTGAAATTATAATACTTTTTTGTAAAAAAAGTAATACACTTAACTTTTTCTAAGTTTATTATTACACAACTGGAAGGCACATAGAATTCACGACTGCTGAAAAAAAAAAAAATAAAAATAAAAATAAAAATAAAAATAATAATTAATAAATAAATAATACCAATAAGAAATTACAAACCTGCAAAAGGATTTACTTGTTCTTTCCCGTGAATATATTATAAAATAGTAAACTTTAATTTTTCATGAAAAACCTTTTTTTTTTTTTCCATTTTTTTCGTGTTATATATAAATGCTATAAGCTTTACAGTAAATATATATATATAATTAGGTTTATCAATTACTCATGATAATTTCAAATTAAGGAAAACTACGACAGTAGAATTTCTCAATACTGTTTGAAAATTCTATTGTATTTATTACACAGCGAATTAATGATCGGGATATGCCGGTATCAAAAAAAAGGGGGTAACAACCAATTTATTCTTTCTTGAAACATTTTAATACGGTTGTCTTATATCATAGTTTGTACATCATTATTTAACTTAGATTTCAAAATTGAAATATAATTAATATTGTTATTATAATAACTACTACTAATAAATGATAAGTATCACAAAAAAAAAAAAAAAAATTTCAAACATTCCATTCTTCCAAAGCGTGTGCTACCTCTTTAGCAGCAATAACTGCACACCCGGTAACAATAGCATTGAATTTCCTTGCAACATCTGCGTACAAAAATCCAATGATTGGTAATGATTCTACTAAATCCTTTAAACTCCAAATATCTTCGTGTCTGACAATCTTTTGTTGCTCGTTAAATTCTAATCTTGTTAATATACGCATAGTAATTTCACTACATTTGTTATTTTTACCAAATATCAAACGTAAACAAGGAAGACGTAAACAAGGAAAAAGAAGGGGAGATTGAAATTTAATTATGGAATCAATACAAACTAAATGATGATTTCCTGCTATTTCACTATCAGTGATTGATTGTATATTTGGTATTATTGAAAGTAAACTAGATAGTAAGAGAAATTGATTGATTATTTTATCATGCGATTCAACAATTAAAATTGGATCCTCAAAAACTAAAAAAAAAAAGGAAAAAAGAGTTAGATAAATTTTAAATAATTAAAATTACTATACTTAATATATTCTATTTCACATACCAGCATTAACATCATAAAAAGTTTTAATAGCCTTCTTTTGATTCTCTTTATTATTTGAATATAAATTTGAATAAATAAATCTAGCAATATCTTTCACATCTGTATTTGGTATTGATGGCGTCGGCATAGAAATTAACGGTGTAATAGGTAATGGTGTTAGCATCGGCATAGAAGATGGTGGTTGGGATGGAATCGACATCGTTAATGAGGTTTGTGAATCCGACATCATTTGAATATCAAAAGAATAAAAAAAAATGAAAAAAAAAAATTTAATTTTTTTTTTTTCGTTTTTTTTTTCCTCGATTTTTTATTTATACATGTAATCATTTCTAGGCCAATTACGGGTTTTGGGTGTATTTGCCATTAATTTGGGAAACATGTGAAAAATCACATCAATCTAATTTTTTTTATCCATTTACGGATTTGTTCACGAGGAATTTCACACACATATATATATAGATATATAACGAAATTGAGCGGTTAATTTTTTACCCGTCTAACCGAATTTCTCATACTTAGTAAAATAATTTTAGTATGTATAAATATAATCAATCTGATTGGGTGATAACATGCATTTCTTCATAATAAATGTTTTTGTGTATTATACTAAAATTAAATCAAATATGATTTAATGTTTACCTTTCATGTGTATTAATAGTTGTAATAGTTCATATATCCCGTTGTAATGACGTTAGTTATTTTTTTTTTCATTTGCAAACTTCCCAATTGAAGGTTAAAAATTATAAAATTACTTGTAAAAAAAAAAAAATACTGTATATGTAAATACTTATCGTAAATACCGGGACTACCGGGTATTTCATGGGTTGACCTTGTACGGTTGTACTACTATGTTTATAACTCGGAATTTTTATAATTACCTTTGTTTAAATTCCCGGGCAAAGATTAATAGAAATTGCAACTTTTTTTTAAAGTAAAAAGGGAATATTATACTATTACAGTAATATAACATGGGTTATACTGTGGTCCATAAAAATACGGTATCATATATTAATTAATAATATGATTTGTGTATAAATCAATATATAGTATATTATATAGTTATCCGATGGAAAAGAGTGAATAACATTATTTTTACTTATGGAGGGGGTCGTCTAAAGCCGTGTTCGATCACGTGATTTTTCATAGTAGGGGCGTGATGAATAGGTATGTGATAAATAAATTTTTACAACTCGAAAAAATTCCAAGTCCCCAGGATAAATAGTAAAAATGGAAACTGGGATGTGATGGGAGTGGCAACAAATAATTTAATATCACGTGATCGAACACGGCTTTAGACGTTCCCTTATGGAGGGTAAATGATTGGCTGAAAATAAGCCACGAAGTGGCTTATTCAGCCAATCATTTACCTGTAATAAGTAAAAATAATGTAATCGGATAAACCTTAAAATAAATAAATAAATTTTCCATCGGATAAATTTTATATCCGAGAGGCCTCTATGATCATGTTTATCAATAGCCTAAATAGTCTAACACAATATAATTTTTATCTCATTTTTTTCTTTCTTTCGTTACCATTTTTTTTTCTTATCATTATTTTCTTGCAAATTTATAATGAAAGTCAAAAAGCAACTCCTTAAATAAAAATAAATCTACATTAAATAAGGCAAATATATTAAATATATTGATAATGTATATAGATATACATATTTTATTGCATGTATAATTAATAATAAAATAAATTTCATATCAGATATTCAATATTGTATATAAAATACTATCGGATAACTATAAAATTTTACTATACATGATCCTATGGTATATCGGATATATTTATTTTTAAACGTAAAATATAAAATATTTTCTATTTTTCAAAGGGTGAACATACAATATAAAATATTTATAATAATAATAATAATGTATTTTGTTTTCAAATATGTAATCAATTTACGGAAATTAGTGATATAAAAGAATTTGAAATTCAAACCTGTTATCTTTCGAATCCTAACGCATACTCGAACTTTAAAATGTGTCAAATTATACTTTTTTTTTAAAGTTTGACCCGTGTATGTTTATAATAATATTTGTTTTACTGCTTGTTTTTGTGATACAAAAATATTTAATCCCTTCTATTACTAACCATATTTAGATTCGGCCCTCGGTTTTCTGCTTACTTAACGAAATGAAAGTCCTAGTACATCTCTGAATATTTTCCTTAATTTGTGGAGAATTCTTCCGATATGTTAAGTATTTGTAAGTATTATAAGTATTGTAAGTATTGTTAACAAGAAATAAAACCGGTTCGGACATAAATCCCCGATTATCTAATCTTGTCAAAAAAAATGCAAAAACATCTCGTGAATTATTAATTATTGTATCACTCATTTTTAATGAACCCCATTTCCATCATGTTAAAAAACTTCAATTTTGATAATAATAATAATTAATAATAATAATAATATTATTATTATTATCATCGTTATTATTTTTATTAGTTATTATTATTATTATCGGTCATTATTAACAAGGAAAGCAAAATAATTTGTAATATATTTGGTAATTCATAGAGAAACGTCTCATTACTATACACGATTCAAACCTAATTATTTGTAAATTTTGTAATACATATTTATAAACCAATAGATTTATCAGATCGCGTTGTTTTATCATTATTTCCCGATCGATCTTACAGTGAATTTTCTATTAAGCAATGATTTATGTCGATCTCCCTATCGTGGATATGCTGCTGTTTTTCTTTTTTATTTTATTATTTATCATAAACTTAGTTTTTTAAAAAAAATCATTTAAATTTATCATAAATAGGATTCCTCATTTTTGTGTTTAGTATAAAGGTTAAGGTTATTCAAATTAAATAAAATGAAACTTAAATCAAATAATAGTTTCTTTTAAATTATTATTGTTATTATTTGTGGCGCACTATTAATTTTCTATATGTAATTGTTTGGCGTAATAGCACTACAATCAACATAGGTTATAAGTTTATAAAAGATTTTAATTGGCTGATTCTGGGATATTTGGATATATTAGGTTATATTACTTACAAGTAGCTTTGGTTATTAAGTATGTAGCTTACGATCAAAAATTCTTTTACATCTTCATATTAAAATATTTGTTACCCGTGTCACATTGTCATAAGTACAGTCAAACTTCGATGTACCGATACTCTATCATATACCGATAATTGCTTTTACTGATAAATTTTTGTTGTCCCGTTTCATCACTAATAAAAAAACCTCATTATCAGTTATACCGATATTATATATAATTCCACGATGTAACAACTTCCTGGTCCCTTTATAGTAATGTATATTAAGATGTACCGATAATTTGGGTTACACTAGTGTTAATTCCGGCCGGCACTATAAGTTTGGCCTGAGTTAAAAATTGTAACTTTAAAATTTGAGTATCTTTCTTAATTACAGTATGTCCTGAATTAGATTTTTTTCTATAATCATATTCACATTATACATAATATATTCAAGAAATTTTGGAAATTTTGGACTTGGAATTAAGTATTGTGCGAGCCAGAGTTAGATTTTGGCCTGCATTATAATTTACTAATTACATATATATATCGATATTTCAATGTACCGATACTTTTTCCCCAAACTGGAAGCATCGGTATATCGAAGTTTGACTGTATTCAGGGATGAATTTTTTTCAGTGGGTAAAATCCAATTTGTCACATCCTTATGTTTAATGAAATTATTAATAAAAAAAACAGTTTTTTCGATTTCTTAAAAATGAGATGTGAATTTAATCCACGTGATTCAATATATTCCAAAAAAAGTATTTGTTATACGTGTTTGTAAATGATGAGAATTAATTTTAAATTTTTTTTACAAGACTGCGAGGTCATTATCATTAAATTTAACTAATAAATAGTTAAATTATTTATTTATTATATACAAAAAAGCATTCAGAATTTTTTAATAATTATTAAACAACTGAAATTATTATAACTGAAGTTTACAAATTCCAAGTTCAGTACTCTAAACACTACAGAATAGGCCTCATTAAAATCGAATGATGATAGCTTTTAATTTATAAATAAATGAGACAAACTAGAATATTTCAATTGTTAAAAATAGTCCCTTTTAAAACTTTCCAAAGGCATGCATTTCAAAATATCAACTTTATGGTTTTCAGTGTTAAACTCTATAGGATGCTTCCTTTAGTACGAATTCCTAAGTAATGTTACATCAATCTGTATCGTCATTTAAACTGCCCTTCCTGCTATCAACAAATAGAAAAAGATTAACAGCATATATTTATGTACTTGGAATATAAACAAGCATGTCATAATTATAAGTAATAATAATTTGGAAATTTTGAGAAACAAATATATATATATATCACCATAAGGCCACACAAATTCAATTATTCAGTTCACGTAATATTGAAATTTAAAATCGACCCAGGGACCCAGGGTTTATTGTTTATTAATAAAAAAAGTTTATATATAAAATCGTGACATCTGATTGGTTGGCTTTTAAAGTTATTTTCGCCCCAAAAGTTCTCAGCCACGTGATAAACTTACGCACCAATAAAATTAAGTCCTGATCACATGATAAACTTTTTACATATAAACTTTTTTGTTGAAATTTGAAAAAGTGACCCGGCTGAGTGAAGTGAACCAAAAAATCAAATTTGTGTAGCCTAACATAAAATGCAAAACTAGAGAGTTATTTAATGAAGCAGTTAACAAGAATTCATCTAACCAATGCCAAATGGATTTCATCAACAACTAAAGATGAAAATATGGCATCATTTATTCATTTTACCAATTCATGTCACTTCACATGATCATAAATGTTATTTCCTTTTTATTTCCATCACATTATCACAAATATGTACTAACACTTATTATGAAATTTAGAAATATTTCCCGTTTGATGTGCCAAGTGCCCAAGTATAATATAATATCTCCCACTATAACAAATATCGGTGTTATACAGCAAATAATGATAAATGCATAGGAAGTAATCAACCTACACAAAAAATAAATAGTAATATACCATGTTAGGGTTTTGATAATTAAGGAGTAGATAGATTAAGTAGACATCACTATATATATAGTGATGTCTACTTAATCTATTTACTTACACCATAGTGATGCCTACTTATAGATATTGATGCATACTTACTTATTTTTACATGTCTATGCCCCTTCTGATACTTTATTGCTATCCATCTGTTTTTACTGGTCTGTAACTGTTTGATCGCTAAGTAGGGCAGAGGTTTGTTTTTCCACTCTATGACCCTTTTGGTTGTCGAGAATGAGGCACGAAGTGCCAAATTTGTGCCCATTCTTGCAATTCTGCCTTGTATGACCTTTTTGATTGTCAGGAATGAGGCACGAAGTGCCAAATTGGTGACCCAGATGCGCAATCCTGCCTTTCATAACCCTTTTGATTGCCAGAAGTGCATCGTCTTATAACCCAACTATTGCGCTGGTTTTTGAGGCTCATTCATGGTTTAGACTGGGCGAAAAATATGCCGAGGCTGATGTATAGTCAAGCGTACCCCGCAGGTCTATGTGAACTATCAAAACTATGCAGAGGACCAGTATTATGTGGAGTATCGAGAATACCCTTTTTCGTGTGTCCTTAGTGAAAATTTTCTGAGGACACTTTCTAGGGACAACTAGTATGATATCGATTTTGGGAGTTTTAAGTTTACTGATTATGTTCTTCTATTCTTGTTCCTAGTGTCTCTAGTGTCCTTAGTAAAAGTAAAGTTCTAGGACAACTATGACAACTAGGACGGGAACTAGGACAGGTTTTGATATGGGAGAAAAGCTTCTTTCTTTGATCTAACTTGTTCTTATATACTATGTTCTAGTTGTCATAGTTGTCCTAGTAAAAAGTAAAGTTCTAGGAAAAACTGATTTTTTATATCTTATGCATGCTATGTATATATGTTATGTATGCATGCTATATATGTATGTTATGTATGCATGCTATGTATGTATGTTATGTATGTATGCTATATATACCTATATGTAAAAAAATAAAAAAGTCTGGGATCTTGCGTTTTTTTTAGGACAACTATGACAACTAGGACGGGTATTTAAATTCCCTTTAGTTCGATTCGACAATGCCATTTAGCTATAATTTTCTATCCTGGTTTCCGTCCTAACTCGTCCCAGTAAACTTGGACGGATTTTTCTAGTCACACGATCCCTTTGGGATTCACTAGTGACAAGTCGTATTATTTTTTGTTTACCTCTAAATTACCTACCAGTATCTCCACTAAAGCCATCTTAGCCAGCTTTTTCTGATGGTACTGTCCCCTTTTACAGTGTTTTCTAGCATGTGGATCGCAAAATCCATATTCGGAATAAGTTCGTTTACCACATACAATGCAAGGCATATATGAGGGAGAATTCTGATGTATTTGGCACCCTTTTGGGTGGAAGCACCCCCGATTACAAACTTCTCCAGTCCTGAGAATATATGGACATCGATAAAATGCCATTATGATAACTTTGAATAGTTCGATTATGTATCGATTTATATATTTCAGAATTAATTTTCATTTTGAACTTTTTTCTCCCGAAGTATATACAGTACTTTCTCTCGAACTGTATATTTGTTATATAATACCATGATCCAATTCTCACTTTCAGAGTTTCTCGACGCCCCCGCCCTTTTTCGTCCAGAGGCCAAAAAAGATAATCTGGAAGGGGTCCCTCTGGAACCAGGCCAACTGATTCGCTATTCTGGTAAAACCTACTTGAATGGCATTCCAACTCGCAATGATATAGTTGCGGAAATGATGGGGGATTATCTGCAATTCTCAACAATGTTCTGGCCAAATGAGAAGAGATCTCTTTCATGGCTGTCGATAATGAAGGATCAAGTGAAAAGATAAACGGAAAATACTGCTATGTACTTCGTCTCTATGATTCTCTTATTAATGGCCAAAAGGCGGTAGTAACACTTTTTGGTATTCGAGTATTCTTTGACGTTCTTATTCCAGATGGAGAGACTCCAGATGAATGTGAAATGAAAGTAAGGGATATTCTCTCTGGAGAGGTGGAGACTCAAAAAATTGAGCATATTAAAGCTTTCCCTTTTCGGGGTTATCATACGGAAAAAAAGACATATTTACGAATCTATATGAGTGGTACCGATAAAAGAAAAACAGCCATTAAGGCCGTCCAAGATAATAATTACGAAACTGCTTCAGATGATTTATACTCATTCCACCGTAAGGTGGCTCGAGAAAATGGAATTCAACTTTCTGGGTGGTCTATGCTGGGCAATTACATGTACAAGGAAAGGATTGACCCTCTTTGCCCCACACATTTTACTTATCTAAAAATATTTTCAACCTGTTAAAGACCTTACTACGATAACTGATCGCTTCCCTATTTCAGCACTCAGAAGGGATCGTACTGTTGTCCTCACATGGGATATAGAAACACAATCACAAGAGTTGGGTGAATTTGCCGAAGTCCTTAATCTAAAACAAAATGTCTTTATGATTTGCATGACACTGCATTGGAAAGATGATCCAAAACCACTAAAGCAAATATGTCTTGTCGACATTGAGACAGAACCAGATCCACGCTAGACCACAATCATATGTGAAAACCAAGAAAATCTGCTAAAGGCATTCGCTCTCTGCTGGAGAGCATTTGCCCTTGACATCCAAGTTGGGTTTAACAATTCAGACTATGATTGGCATTTCATTATGGAAAGAGCCTATCATCTCAACATTCTCGAATGGATCTGAGAGCGGATGACAGAAAAGTTTGAAACGAAGGAAGAAATTCTAAAGTGGAAATATCACGGAAAGATAGGAGCGAAATCCGAAAATACTTTTAAGAAGAAAGAAAGGAAAAAGAATAGTGTGAACACAGATAGTGAAAATACTCTCCACATTCTTGAGAATGGGGAGGAGGATAC
>QZLH01001203.1:1788-12162 GCA_003833135.1 Oehlia diaphana
TCATGAGTTCTTCCTCCTTTCCAGAGGCCAATAATTTGCCCACGCTCAAACTCACTCAACTCACGAGTTTTTCCCATTTTAAAATAGCCAAGTGGCGTAGTGAACAAAAAAAGTAAAGATCATCGTTGGCAAAATTGAGGCGTTATTATTTGTTTTAATCGCCAAATCCGGTACATGTATCGTAACACAATAAAAATACATCCATTTTAATCTTGAGAATCAGGGGAATTGGTTTTTTTAAAAAAAATGATAATTTATATATTCAATTCTGAGAAAATCGAAAAGAGCTTGACCGGATACTTTTTGGAGGGTAGTGTATATAGTGATGTCTACTTAATCTATCTACTTACACCATAGTGATGCCTACTTATAGATATTAATGCCTACTTACTTATTTTTACGTGTCTATGCCCCTTCTGATGCTTTATTGCTATCTATCTGTTTTCACTGGTCTATGATTGTTTGGTTGCTAAATAGAGTAGAGGTTTGTTTTTCCATTCTGAAGCCTTTTAACAATTGTATAGGAGTAAAGTTGGTTTTTCCACTTTATGACCCTTTTGGTTGCCATATTTGAGGTTGAGGGTGTGGCCCATTTGCTGGCCTTTTAAGTCGCTGAAATGGTGTAAAAAAATTGTCAGGTGGCGCAGTAAATTTGCAGTTCAGATTTTAGCCAGCTCTATACCATAATTTTGGCCGATCTTTAGAAATTAGCGCCATGGTAACATCCTGGTAGCGTCCTGATAGTATCCTGGAGCTGTCATGGAACTGGTTGGAAACCTGAGTGTTTCTATTAGTTTGCCAGTTTCAGGCCAGCTTGGATGCCGAATTTATACTACGCCTTACTGCGCCAGTCACGTGATCCTGTTACGGCACTGAACATCCTTTCATAGTTACAGGCTAGTGATGAGAACATTTCCAGAACATTTCTGGCTTGGGTTGCAGGCTATTCCCCGTTACCTTCCCATTACATATATAGGAGGTGGTAGTTGGTTGGAGGTTTGGAGATGTCCATTTAATTGCTGGATGAGGCACGAAGTGCTGAGTTGGTGACCCAGATGTGCAATCCCGCCTTTTATGATCCTTTTGATTGCTGGATGAGGCACAAAGTGCCGAGTTGGTAACCCAGATGCGCAATCCTGCCTTCCATAATCCTTTTGATTACTGAGGATGAGGCTCGAAGTGCTGAATTAGTTCAGACTATACAGCTTTCATACCCTTTTTTCGTGTATTCTCCTGAACCTTTCTGCCTTCTTAACCTCTTTCCTGCCTATCGCTGGTAGTATCCCAAGTTGTAATTTCTTATTTTCTTTCTATATATTATTTTAACTTGGGTTACTACCAATTTTATATCTTATTTTTCGCTCCTGCGGTCCTGCCTTTCTAGAACTCTTTCTTGTATAGTTGCTATGAAGTGATACTTTTGGGTAATACTACATCGATTGTTTTTGAGTATTACTTTTGGGTACTATCACATCGGTACTATCGCATTATTGTTAGATTCCATTACATATATTTTTTATTTTGAAGATTTACAGTTTTCTATGTAATTTTATACTTGCTTCTTGCATATACTACTATGCTACTTGCGCAAAAAAAATCCAGTCCTAGCCCTAAAACAATAAATGAAGCAACCAGGCTCTTCTCTGGTTTAGCAGACCTCGATTATAAACCTGGTTATAATAATTATGTGTATTTTCAATATTTGTTCAATAATAAAAATGATATCTCTTTTATAGGTGCCTATCATTCTGAAGAGATTTATTCAAAATATATTATTCAGGTGGCAGAAAAGGGTTTTACAGTAGTTAATCATCCATCTGAAGTTTATGGGTTACCCGATACCCATGAGTGCATTGATGGAAATCTGCCTCTTCGCCTAGTTCTGAATATTGACGCAAGGCAAAAGCCCGATCCAATGAATCCTGAACTCCCCTCCTTAGATAAATATAAAATTACTCGCAAAGATTTATTATCCAGAATCTTAATTGCCTGCGCTGATATTATATACTCTGGCTTATAACATTTCATAATTTTAAATGCTTTTACCTTGGCCAGTTCGTCTAATACTGATAAATGCAGTTGGCATATCGTATATCCTTATGCCCATTTTATTGACTATAGGGACCTTAAAGGTTTTGTAGAAAAAGTTGCTGATAGGGTTGGAAAACCATACTCTGAATTCATTGACCTTGGGCTTTATAAATCACGCTTCAGTTTTTGGCTCCTTGGATCAGCAAAAGAAGATAGAGTCAAAAAACCTGCAATTTCTTCAATCAAGGAAGGATATTGCAAGTTAAAAGATTATTTAGTTCAGCCTAAATTAGATGCTTCTGAAATCTGGCCCCAAACTTTTCTTCTGAGAAACTAGAAAAAGAAGAGTTCCAACCCATTGAAGATAAAACCGCTTTAAGCACGGGAGCTGGCTTAGTTACGGCAAAATTTAAATGGCTTGAGATTGGTAGCATTAAGAAGGGATTTGTCAACTTTCAAGTGAAGTCATATGAAGCATATCCTATCTGCGAAATCAAACATGAAAAGAATCAGTTATATGGATTTCTTCGAAGTAATGGGTGCTTCATACTTAAATGCTACCGGCAGAAACAGTACAAACCCGATCATAAGGGATTAGTATTTGGAAAAGTAACTGAAATTTCTGCAAAACCTAAGAGAGGAATAGTCGAAAGAATAGGTGATGCTATATCAAATCCACGTCCTCTTGTAGGATTATCAGAAATGATGATTAATGTAGAAAAATTAAAGGATGCTCCAGAAGTATATCATGATTTTTTGGGTATTGAAAAAACAACTACACTTATTCATTCTCCCCTGGGGACATGGAAAACCACTGCATTAAGAAAGATTATTATGGCATTGAAAGATAAAGTACATGATATTTCTTCTTTACCATGCTATATCTGGATCTCTTACCGAAAGTCTCTTAGCAATAAATCAAAATCCAAACTTAATGAGTTAAAAGCATCTGGCTTCCGAATTTGCAACTACCAAAATATGCAAGGAGACTTATCTATAAATGAGTGGGATATTATCATAGTACAGGTTGAGAGTCTGTTTCGTATCGAGTTTTCAGTCCATCCATTTATGGCTATTCTCGATGAGGCTAATGCCATTATGCGTCAAATGTCTAGCGGTACAAATGCACGGAAATCTGAAAATGCAATGCGTGATGTCTTAAGATCTGTGAGACATGTTTTGGCCATGGATGCCTTTGCAAATAAATCAACATTAGCATTCCTTAAGATATATCGTGAGAAAGATATTCACATAATTGATAATAGATACCAGCCTCGTGTAGATGAGACGGTTGAATTTATTTATGATTCAAATAGTGGAGTAGAAGCCATGCGAATAGGATATGACTTTTGAGGCAGGTAAACATGTGGCATTTGTATCTACCAGAGCGGTGATGGCTAGAGCATTAGTAGAAAAAGCATCTAAATTGTCTAAGCCTGATAATTCACCTGTTAGAGCCCGTTCTTATTATGAAGATATGGATGGAAACAGAAACAAAAAGACTTTTCTGATATTAATGTCGCTTGGAGTGAGCTTGACTGTATAGCTTATACAAATACAGTGGAAGCAGGAATATCATTCGAGGTTACAGGTCACTTCGATATAGTTATAGCTATTACAAACATCGCCACTCCAGTTCATGTTGAGGCTCTTGCACAAATGCTTTATTGAATTCGTGACTGTCCTCATCGTATTGTTTCTTTGTTCTATCAGAAAAATTCTAATGAGCTTTTTCGTCTGCCAGGTCATGAAAATATTCGGGCAGAACTTACTAGTGCTTGGCCTAATAACTTACCTACAGCAATAAAGGGTCATTGTAAATGGAATAATAATACCATTTCTTATAAAGTTGATGAGTCTCTGGCCATAATAACTTTTATTGAAGTTGAGCATCAGAAATGCCTTTCTGCGAGATATTTTATTAAGAAGCTTTATAGTCTTATAGCCAGTACCAGTGCTTCTCTCCAACTAATAAAAATGGATGAGATCCAAGGAGTTATAGGAAACTGTAAAAGAATCTGTAATGAGGTTAGAGTTGAAGCATTAGTTATTAAAGAAACAGATTTTAATGCAGTTGCTACTTCCCAGAATCTTAGCCTTGAAGAAACTGAAGTTCTTAAATTCGACCAAGAGCACTCTATCGCAGATACTATGGCACTTAAACATTTTTATATGCAGAATCTTTATTGCAAGGACATGAAAATCGAAGATTGGAATAATATTTGCAATAGAAAATTCGTTGAAAATTTTAGTTCGCCTGAAGCTCAGAGGCATTTCTTACGATTATCTTATTTTTGAAGGCAAGGTCATGATGAGAAGAATGCAATAAAGGGATTGAAAGCTGAGGAAAATATACAATGGAAAATTGCCTGCCATAGAGCTGAAGAGAATCTGAAAAAATTAGTGGCAGAAGACTTGCATAAATCTTATTCAGCAAATCATTGGAAAGTTATACAAGAACTTTTTCAAATACTAGGCTTTACTGGCATTGATGACAAGCATATTCTTTCTGGTAGTATGGTATCAGAGGCATTTGCGCAATCATGTGAAAGATTTATAGAAATTCGAAATCAGTCTTTATCACTCTTTGGCTTTAAGTCTCATGCTAAGACAACACCAGATCTTAATTCGGCTATAAAGGCAATCAATGCAATTGCTAGTAATTGGTGTGGCTATACTATTAAAAGTGATAAAAAAAGAATAGGGCCTAAGGGACAACAAGTTTGGCAATACTCATATCGAATTAATCGCCAGCCATATAATAGTACTAGTTTCGGAAATAAAGATGCACCAGAACTTCTACCATATAGGCTAAAAACAGATAACGATATTCAGGAACTCTTCAATTCTATAGGACAGGAAAAATAATACTTCAGCCCAGATCATTCATTATTCAGATAAGTATCTTGACTACATCAGATGGGGATACTAAAGTAACTATCGATTCTGTTTCAGTTTTTTTACTTTCACGCCAGACATGGTCATAAATTCCACCATGTATGCTACAGATTCTGGTCTTGGAATAGGTTCCCTTTTTACAGACAGGACATATTGTTCTAAGTAAAGCTCTACACGAGCCAGCTCGCAAGCCAAAAGTACTTTAAAAATATATTGGCTCGCAAGCTGGCTCACAAGCTAATATATTTTTAAAGTACTTTTAGCTCGCGAGCTGGCTCGTGTAGAGCTTTAGTTCTAAGAAGGGCATTATAATGTCTGGCGCATCCTAATTCACTCATGCATCCTTTTCTACAAATCGAACTATCTCTCTTGATGTATTGGCAGATAAAACGACCCATACGAGATAATTTTGATATTAATAATCTTAAAACTTCATTTTCACTTTTATTATAGATATTCAAAAATATGTTACATATCTTTCACGTTCAATACTGGCCAAAGCTAGTCTCTAGGACTGTGTGAGATACAGTATATTATTATTTTTTCCTTCCTTCAACCCTCTGTTATATAGTATCCCGAAATCTATAATTAGGGGAATTTTTCTAATTGAATTTTTTCTCATATAATATAAGCAGAAGAAACAACTGAAGTCTAATATCGACATGTCTACTGCAGAACTCGCCCAAAAGACCCAGAAAGCGAAAACTAATAAATTCGTTTTGATTCTAGAACAGTTCTTAAAAAGATATAACTTATCCGCAGAGTCCAGCCCAGAGCAATTAAGCGAACATGCCCCTGAACTTAATGCTTTACTTTTAAATTGGAAGGCCCATAAGTGCGTTAAGGAAGCCCTTACCAGAGGCACTGAAAAAAGAAGGGCATTTAGCAAAGAGCAGAAAGAGGCTCTCATGCCAGATCAGAGAAATATGATATATTCAGTCAGGAAAAGAGCTCAAGAAGTCACTAAAAGTGAAGATAAGTGGGATATTTTTATTAATACTTTAGATTTGGGATCAAAAGGAAGTAAGGATGGAGTAATTGATGATAAGGAAATGGTTACTTCTAGCTCAAACCAATCACGATTTCGTAAGTATTTAGCAGAGTATAGGGCCGATCGTGAACTTATTGATCGCTATGCCAAAGATTCGAAGACTACTACAGCTTCCAATAAAATTTAGCAAGAGCGGACTGAGAAGCGCTTGGCTAATCCAGGTAGAACTCCAGAACATTTCACCTTTGAGAAAGTGCATAGGAGATTCTAGAATATCAATACTTCTAAAATTCCCTCTATGCAGGATCTCGCGGATGTGATAGTGATGCTGAGCATGAGGCCTGCTGAAGTATCATCTCTCCAGATTATTAATTACAAACCAGATTCTGAAGATCCGCCAGCGTGGTATAAAGCTGGTTATTCTTGGTATTGCACTGGATGTCGCAAACAGAGAGATAAACTGATACCTATGCGCTTACTTTCTATGGAAAAGGATCTAGAACGTGTTAGAGAATTACTTACCTGGATTCAAGATGCTATTAAGGCTGGAAAGTTGCGTGATCCAGTTTATACTGAAACTGGAAAGCGTAATAATGTGCCATTTGCCAAATTCATAAAGAGTTTAAAAACTAATCAGGATGAAGATGAGATTACCCCCAAGCTTCTAAGAAAAATAGGAGCTAAACACACCTCAATAGTTCATGCTGGTCCAAATCCAACCCCTCAACATCTCGACAATCTTTCAGAAATCGCATTAAGACATAAAATTAACCATCTTGATGCAGGAAAAAATTATGCTTTGGGTGATCCAAAATTGAAGAAGGAGTCCATATCTGATTCTGAAAATACACCAAGCCTGGTACCTCAGCTTAAAAATGATGATTATAACCCTTTCAAGGGACAGATAGCAGAAATAAATTCAATGTTAGTTCATTTCTAAAATTATGTAATTAATATATTATTTGAGATCCTGCCAAAATGGGGCAGGAGTTGTGCCTGAATTTCATCAAGAAGCCTATATAATTGGTCTTAAATTAACATTGGATAGATTGGCACAGAAGCTAGAGTTTGTGCTAAAAGATGATTATTCTAAGTCAGCCAGTCCAGAGTGATCACCAGCTCAGAAGAATTTGCTGAGCCATGCACAGCGCTTTCGGCTAGATTGTGCGACAATAACCTTATTTTTTTGACTGAAATAATCTAATCATATATAAAAAATGCATATAGTTAATTTGCTAGAATGTCTTCCGCCAGAGTTAATACCATTTATTATAAAGGATCTTTCAAACCAGGATCTAAAAAATTTTCACAGTATAAATGATATATGGGTAAAGGAGGTAGACCTTGAATGGTCCAAAAGAAAGACTGTTTTTGATTTTCAGACTGGATCATTGGTTCAAAGCAACGATACGGTAAAAGACTTTTATTTGAAACTAAAAGAGTACAACAAAAGTGTGGGCTATCATGAAGAACGGCTCAAATGGCTATTCCTCAAAGGAATTTCGTCTGAAAATACATTTAAAGTTCTTTTGGATGGGTTAAAAATACTTGCGTTAAATGAGTTAGTGAAAAGGCTCAGTCAGAGCAGTGATCTACTAGCAAACTAGATTCGGCTAACTTTATTTTTTTGATTAAAGATACAGCATATATTATTATGGCGCATACAAATATTTTTATTATACCAGAGGTATTAGAACAGATTTTACATTTCTTATTGATAGATAAATCCCTCTATTCCACTTTATTTGTTTGCTGATTGTGATACAGATGTGGTGCTCCTATTCTATGGAGGCATATTGAGCTAAAGGGTGGAAAAGCAGAGGATCGAACTCGATTAGAAAGATTTTTAAAAATAGTACCCAGAGGAGGGAGAAAGCCAGTTTATAGCTCAAAACTAACTCATCTTAAAATAACATGCTACCCTTCACTTTCAAATAAAAAAATCAAAGGCATTATACACACATTCCCAAATATAATTCATTTAAATTTTGAAGGGAGTACAGATGACCATTTTGGTAAAACTCTAAAGCTAATAGCAAAGTCATACCCAAATTTGGAGTATCTTAATATATTTACTTTACACGGATTTAAATCAGAAAGCGATATAAGTTTATCTGCAATCGCAAATTCATGCCACATACTAGAATATCTAAATATTTTGGGTCATACAGGGTTTTCTGAAATAATAATTTGTAATGTTATTTGCTTCTGCCCAAAGCTCCAACAACTCGACCTTAACTATTGTGAAATTACTGATATAACTATTGAAGAAATTGCTAGATCATGTCATATTTTAAAATATCTTAATTTAAGAGGATGTTATAAAATTAGCAAAGGAGCCATAAATAAGCTAAATCCAAATATCCACATAGAGAATTTTGAGGAAACTTTAACACCTCCTGATCTTATTGGAGCAGTTAGAAATCATCTTATACAAAACAACGTTTTTAGTAGACAGATTTTAGCTCAGGGATTTCAGCACCTCTTAGATTTAAGTATGTGAGATAATTTGCAGTGGTATTCTGATCCAGGGTTAGGGATGGTTAGGTCGGTCCTAGTCCGGTCTTGGTCCTGGGACTTATAGGTCCTATAAAACGGACCTGCGGACCAGGTCCTAAAGGAATGAGTCCCAGGACTTGAGTTTTATTAAGTCCGGTCCTGGACCTGGTCCCAGGATCTGGTCCTGGGCTAAATTATTTATAAATTTTTGTCATATATATAAAAATTGGTTTCATTTAATTTATTATCAAACGACTTAAAATTTTATTATTAGTGTTACTNTGCACTTGTTGCGGGTCTTGTAGTTACACCTAGTGTGTCTCTATAAAGTTCCTTGTGGCATTAATTAATAAAGTATAAGCGCATGCTATGTTTGCCTTGATTTTGACCAGTGGGGCTCATCTCAGATACAATTATAACAAAACTTCGACGCTTCTTGTCTAAAAAAATAACCAATGAGGTTGTCAGTAGAATTATAAAACATTTTCACAATGCTTTCAGAAAATACATATGGAATCTGCGATGTTCTAAATTGAATATACTTGAAGCTAAATTGGGCATCACTAAAAAAAATAAGATGAACACCATTAGGAGTCATTCGTGTTCTATATCTCAACAATTTGACATACAACAGACACATGGAACAATGGATAAAAGTAAATTTTTGCACGAAACTATGGCACGTTACAGGAACTATATCCATTCACTTATAACAAAAGGCTTTTCACAATCATGAAAAACATAGTTGCAATATAGTAGGTCTCATGATCACCCTTACATTGACTACAGAGCCCTTGACTAAGAAAACATATTTCACATATGTTTACCTGTATAGCATAATAGATCATTCAACAGTACACGCGTGGGGTATTTTAATAATATAACAAGCGGTTTATAAATTAATAATATTAGTTTAATTAGGTAATTTAATATAAATTTAATTATATATTACCTTAATTATTTAAATAAATTTATAAATGTGCTGTGATTAAAAAAAAAAATAGTACATGATGCATCTCACTTACTGAAAATATTATCAAGTATAAGTCAAACAGTTTTAAGTGGTTTATTGAATTTCAACTTGATCAAGAAAATAGGCTTTCTCAATTATTTTGAATATCTTCAACACAGATTGCACTGGTAAAAAAATGATTTATCCTACACATATCTTACACATATCAGGTACTCAAAATGTAGAAAATCATACACAAATAATACACATATCATACACATATCAGGTACTAATATATATATTATACATATATCAGGTATCTAATAGGTATATAATATATATGTTGTGCCTCAGATCACATTTTGCGTGAAATGAAGGCTAAATAGGGATGGTTAGGTCGGTCCTGGTCCGGTCTTGGTCCTGGGACTTATAGGTTCTATAGAACGGACCTGCGGACCAGGTCCTAAAGGAATGAGTCCCAGGACTTGAGTTTTATTAAGTCCGGTCCTGGACCTGGTCCTGGGCTAAATTATTTATAAATTTTTGTCATATATATAAAAATTGGTTTCATTTAATTTATTATCAAACGACTTAAAATTTTATTATTAGTGTTACTACGATTTAAAACTACATATTAATTATTAAAAACTTGACGTATATTTACAAAAATTTTAAATAATGCTGTAAATTAGTAATACAAAAAGCAAATACCGTTTATTATTACATATTAAAACCTTAATTAGTTTAGAACTGTTGATCAGTTACAAAAATTCCAAATAAACGGCTAAGCCACATTTTTTTCTCCAATATTATTATCTATCCAACTCTTAGCACATAATGACGCCCTCGCAGTTTCTGGTTGCAGTCAATTTCGAGTTTTCGTAATTGTATTTCTAGCAACAGAAAATGCTAAATTTTGAAATAAGAAAAAAAAAATAAACACAAAATTAATGAATTAATCAATTAAAACAATTAATTATTGATTATTTCAAATGGATATGTG
>QZLH01001203.1:12413-25893 GCA_003833135.1 Oehlia diaphana
AAAATGCTAAATTTTGAAATAAGAAAAAAAAAATAAACACAAAATTAATGAATTAATCAATTAAAACAATTAATTATTGATTATTTCAAATGGATATGTGTTATTTATTTGCTAACTATTATTAATAAACTTACCCTGTTCGCATGCAACACTTGTGGATTGTATCGCCAAATAATCCCTTGCCATTAATGAGAGTACTGGAAATTCAACAGTGTGAGCTTGCCACCAAAGTAGTACTTCTACATTCCCATTACAAGGCAGTGCTAGGTATCGTTCTATTTCTGTGAAATCAGAATTGTTTGAAGGCGGGATTGAAGCTTGTGCTGTTTCAGTAGTTTCTCCTAAATGCTGTTTCTTTAGTTGGTAGAAATATTCTCTTCCTGATACATTATTGTTTTCTTTAGGTATGAAAGTTTGTGATCGTGGAACTTTGCTATAATAAAAAGAAAACCTTTCTTTTAAGGTATTAATTGCTTTTGTTGTTGATTCACCTAATTCAAAGAGGGTAATTTTGTTTCGTGGATCCAAGATTGTAGCAATCATAGTTGCATCATCAAGAATCGTCCAGTATTCTTCAATTTTTTGATTTATCGAATCGGCTAACAAATATTGATCACTTTCCATACAGTATTTTAGATAGTCCTGAATTTCATTAAAATAGAATCGTACGTCAGCAATGGTTGGATATTTAGAATCTGAAAGATTTTTGGTGGCTCTTTCAAGTGGTTCTAAAATGATTATTGTTTCCTGCAAAATAATAGTAGATTTTATTAAAATATCTACGGAAATAAATGTAATTAATTTATTGATTTTTTAAAATATAAATTTGTTAATTTACATGAAATATCTTTTAATATTTTATATAATAATATTCTCGATTTTTAGTTTCGTTCCTTTGAAGAATATCACCTCCCGCCCTCCTCTATTTATATGATATTTCATTAAATAAGATTCGGGAGCTCCTATCCTTTCTTACTGTTATCCTGAAAATCTTTGATCATTATAATATAAAACATACCTTAATCTTTGTCCATGCTATAAGAGATGGCATTAAATCTCGGACATTTTCATGTTTAATTGCAAGCATCTTTAACGCCGTTTCCATTCTTTAAAATTTACAAAGTATATAGTAGGTGGAGTTCCACCTAGTTTCTATATCTACTTCAGGCCGAAGATATTCAATTTTCTCCATAGAACATAATTCGCGTAAATCATCACATAATAAACTGAATTCTTGATCTTTATCATCAACTTACGCACATTAAAAATTTCTTCATCAATTATCTCCATCCTTTGTTTAGCTGCGAGGTTAAGAATATGTGCTGAGCAGCGGTAATGACTAAATGAAAAACCATCTAAAGCACTCTCAAATTCTTCTGATAACTTTTGACCGCATACTAGCATTGCAGACTCATTGTTGGTAGTAAGTGCTAGTGCTTTACCTGCTAAATTGAACTCGCAAAGAACATTATTAATTGCAGTTGCCATGTTAATTCCAGTGTGACGAGTTTTAAACAGAATAATGTCAAGTAAAAAATGCCAGAGAGTCCAATTTTCATCAACATAATGAATAGTTAAACCAAGATACGCTTCACTGCTTAATGTTGACGTCCACATATCTGCAGTAAAGGAGACTCTTCCAGGTATTTTTAGTAAATCATAACGAATATTTAGACGTCATTTATTGAACTCTTGGACTACCTTTTCTTTAATTTGGTGGCGGTCAGGAACCTTATAACGAGAATCGAAAACATTCATCATTTTGATAAAATTTTCCTTCTCCACAACACTGAAGGGCTGTTGGTCAGCAATTATCCAAGTAACAATGGCGTCATCCCGCTCCAATTTCTCTTTCTCAGGCCAAGGATCCTTGCATTTAAATTTTAGGGTAGTTTACTTTCGAACTTTTTGGATTACTATACAATGTTTACTCAAAAGATGTCGTTCAATACTAGAGTTTCCTGACTTAATAGAAAATACATAACCACATGTTTTACATACTGGTACTTCTGGGTGAGATGGATCTTTACAATTTACATAGTTCCATACTGAAGCAGTTTACGTGAAGGCTCAGGCTCTTCTATTTCATTATCTATATCATCTATGTCATCAATATTTGGAATAAACGCGTCATCTGAGCTGTCAAAAGAATTACTCATTGTTACGTGTTATGTGTTGAAGATATGAGATATCGGCATAATCAGCATATCGGCATATTACTATAAATCTCATAATTACTGAAATTCTATTGGATAGGACTTTTAGGACCTGATTTTTATCGGTCCTAAATCCAGACCTAAAGATCTGCGGACCCAGTTCTAGGACCAAGTCTTTAGGTCCAGGACCTAGGACTTTACCATCCCTATCCAGGGTTGGCTAGATCAATAGTCCAGAGTAGTGATCTTCAGCTCGAATGAATTTGCTGGGCCACTCCTGTGCAACAAAAAATAAGTGGATCATCAGTCAGGTCTTGTGCGACAGCTGTTAAGGCGCTAAAGCATATTAATTTTTGCATATATACAGTATATTCATGCTAACTACTACCTCTATTTTTTCCCCAAACAATCATGAGAAAATGTGAAAGAATGTCTACAAGCAACACAGGACCAGCTCTAAAAGTAAATAGTTACAGTAAAAGCATATGTTATAGAGGGCTGAAGGACTCGCAATTTCGAGATCTACAAGAACTAACTACCTTTGCGTCTCTCCGGTAGATCCCCATGTGAAAAGGTATGGAGATTCCATTTGCATGTACTTTCAAAGGACTCTTGGCATCAGAAGACAATACTAATTACGCCTCATACCTCCTTAACTTTTTCCTAGCAAGATATAAAGCATGTAGGGGTATATGGAAGTTCAGCCAACTTTCCTCAAAAACTTTTCCAGAGAAAATAGTTTCACTAGCATAGCTAACGCAAAATAAGGTATGTATATGCCAGAAGTTATGTATGTATGGGAGCGAGTTTTTCTCACTATGGGCCTTATATTTAGAAGTTGAAGAAATGGCAGAAGTTAGACTTAACTGTCTTGTTATTCCCGATAACATTCAAGCCGATAAAATAACACATCAGCATCTCCTTACAATCGATATTGGCACCAAAGAATCTGTTCATTCTCTTAGATCAAAAATTAACGGACATTCCAATCACAGAATTCGTGGTCCGTGCGGTTGAATTTCAAGTAATGATTTAGCGAATGACAATCATACAGCATTGTTTTTAAGCTTAAAAAATGGGGTTCAGGGAACAGAACTATCTCCAATTTCTCTAATTTCTTCAATTCCTAATTTTACTGAGCGCTTTTCCAAACAATCTTCTAAAAATGATATTCATATTATAGTATATTTAAAAATTCAAACACCCCAATAGTGAAATGTAATGCGATCCCGGTCCTGGTCAGACCTCTATTCGCAATTTTAATGTATTTTAGGCCGGTTTCGGCAACGTTTTTTATTTCATAAATAAAGTATTATTATTGTACTGTACAGTACATGAGAAATGGGTCACGTAAAATGATGCGATGCCTGTGCTACATAAAAACCTATATTAACGCTTAGCCCTTTCCCGATCGGCGTGAACAGTGATCTTTGATCGTGAAGATTCTCACGCAGTAATATTATAAACACTTTAATATAGGACAGACATCAGTATCGTGGAAACAAGTAATTTATTTCCCGCATAGTAATTTTGTGCTCTGTTTATTATATATAGTTTATTGTATGCAAGTTTTTACATTTGTTAAGCAGAAACTATGCACATTTCTAATGGTTTAGTA
This sequence comes from Oehlia diaphana, assembly GCA_003833135.1. Classification (NCBI taxonomy): domain Eukaryota; kingdom Fungi; phylum Glomeromycota; class Glomeromycetes; order Glomerales; family Glomeraceae; genus Oehlia; species Oehlia diaphana. The sequence goes on from QZLH01001203.1 coordinate 16,188, forward strand.
CACAAAGTTTTTATGAAATATAATTCTTTTTAATAACAAAGTTTCCCGGAAGTTTGCATGTAGATAATGAACATTATATTAATAGAAACCATTATACCTCAATATCTTCCATAGAGCTTTCTCTTGAAAAATCACCCTCAAGATAACTCTTGTATTCATCCCAGAGCCACTGATATACACCTTTTGCCGTTGGCCTCTTCATCGGATCAATATTCATGAGTTCACGAGAATAATTAATCAATTTAGAATCTTTTGTAGTTGCTTTGGCCGTTTCAATGAGAAACCCAATCGACCATATGTCCACAGCTTTATCGTGAGTTCCATTTATGTTAAACATTTCCGGTGCATGATTTGATTTATCTAAGCCATGGTAAGGTGAATCCGCAGGAGACTCGCACACGTGATCATAGTTGTTCACAATCCATTGACCATCGGTGCTAACTTTCCTAATCACATTCCATTGAATATCACGATGAATACGATTGGTTCTATGAAAATCCTAATTAATTATAAAAAAGTTATTGATAACGAGATAAAAATGTTAAATAAAAAAAATGTTAAATAAATACCCTGAGGAAAGTTAAAATGCAACACAGGGCTTTGATTAGCTGTTCTTTAGTTTTGGGTATGTGAAATGATTCGCCGTAACCGGCGTAACGAATATGTTTATCAGTCATATCCTGATACATATTTACCAGGCTCTGCTTTATAAGTTGATCACGAAATCCTGATAATTTTTGAAAAAGACATTAGACCGAATCCGATATTTTTTTACTGCAAATTTCTTGTTCAAGAGGTAAAACATTAGGAGACACTTACCAGTGGAAATGGGGACTATGAAAATATGAAGGTAGTTCTTCTCAGGTTTTTTGTTATTGCTATTATAATACTCCCCGAAAGACAACATAGGGTTACCATTTATCATCTGGCTCATTCCATGATTTTTAATACCACCTTCGGTAGAAAAGTTATTAATTTTGCTAAAGTCGAGTTTAACTTTCCATATATTCATCTTGGTTATTCCTTTGCATTCTGGATCTTCATAGAGAACTTCCATGAAGTCTCTAACAGTTAAATCTTTAAGTTTTATATTATGACCTCTGACGGGAACAAGATTACCAAAGCGCACATGGAAAATATCAGTACAAGGTTTTCCTAGTACCAAACAATTTAAAGTAAATGACATTTCGTTTCTGTAAAAGCGATAAGTTTTTTCAGAAAAAGTTAGAGAGAAGTTTGATAGAGTTTGAGAGAAGTTTTATGGTTTATATACTTTATATACATATCATGACAAAGACTCTTGCATAAACTTTTTATAAGCATAGTAAAAAAATGTAATAATGATTAATGATTAATACAGTTTATCATTACTATTACTCATTAGATTTGCGAGATGGATTCTCAGCGGTATTTATTAAAAAGATGAATTAATATTACGTAATTTTAGGTGATTATTTTTAGAAACCGTTGCATTTTGCAATTAAGGTATGAATGAAATTAATTTTAAATGTATTTTTCGGTTATGGCTGTGCATTTGCGAGGATAGTGCTCCGAATTTCGAGCCAACTTATATTCTCCTTGCATAGGAATCAATATTTTTACCAGCTTCTTAACACATGGCGAGCTGAAAATTCGGAGCAATATGCGAGGAAACGATCCAGAGCTCGCAGAGCTAATATCTATTTTTTGTTCAGGGCGTTATTAAGCGGAGAACACGGTAAGTTTTATTAAGGTCAATACTATTAATTTAATTCTGACTCTGCATGCTCTATGCATAACTGACGACCATTTTATTCTATTCAGAATATCGATGTTGGGGTCGGATTAGAGTTAATGTTGGGATGTATTAGATAGCTTAGATGAACGAAACGCTGGCAGGCATTAGTATAGAGACTCTATTTCACGTTTCGAATCTTGTAATTTATTTTTTTACATCAATAAATCAGAAATTTCGATGAGGATATTACCTCGTTTTTTATCTATGCTAACGAACTTTTGAATTATTCCATCTTATATAAAAAAATTATTATCGAACATGCAATCCATTGATTCATTGAGAGAATTAAATGCCAAGCTCTTAGCTGAGATTGCAGAGCTTAGAAAGGAGAATGCTGAGATTCCCGAACTTAGAGAGAAGTTGCTAAAATTTGCTGAGGTTGAGGTTGAGAATGCAAGGCTGAAGCAAATTATTGAAGAGAATGCAAGGCGTGATGCTGAGAATGCTGAACTCAAGTCTAGAGTCGGAGAGCTTGAAGCTAGACTTGCATTATTAGAACAGGGTTCAGCAGTGGATGAGATGGTGTTGTCATTTGGTCAGACACAAAATGGTGAAGAAGTGATGCCAACTGTTGATGTACCCGATTCTGTAATAGACCAGCTCAATAATGAAGTAGGACGAGCACCTAGTGACCTTGATGGCAACGATGAGGAAATGGTCGATTTCTTGGATGAGGCATATAAGAAAAGCATTAGTAATGAGATTAGAGAGAGGAGGCGGGAAAAGAAGCAGAAAGATCAAGAGGCACTCGTAATTTCTCAGGACGTGACTAAAATCCCTGAGGTCACGGACATGTTAACTTCACAGCAAGATGAGCAAGACGAGCAAGACTTATCACAATCTTATGAGGCTGGTTCTGAGAGCATAGGATCAGCATCTTGTGTCTTATCGAAGCAACCGCAAGTTAATGCATCCAAATTAACATGTAATCTTGAAAACCGTGAAGATTCTTCACGATCAGAGTCATGTGACATGGAGGAACTTAAATCCGATTTGCATGATGAAGTTATTGCCAAGTTGGATAAAAATATAATTGTGGAACAGGAGTTAAAGCAACAGTTATCATCACCTGCACATACATCTACATCAGATCAAACTTTAGAAGAACAGGATCCATCTTCAGATACCGCACAAAATATAGTTTGCATATTCAGGAAAGCTAATAAGCTTGGTCAAGAAGCAATTTTATACTGGTGCTACTTTATAGAAAAATATGACAAAAGGATTGATAACCTTGTTGTTGGTGGAGTTAAGAAAAAAACTGCAACATCTATGGTATATCAAGAAATCAAACAGCTTTTACCTGATATAACAGGTGTGAATTTGCAACAAAAAATTCTTAGAGCTAGAAAATTATATAAGTTATTCAATACATTAGGAATAGAGAAAATTAAACAGGTCTCTTATAGTGCAGATGCTATTTCGAGCCTCAGTTACCCACAAATACAAAATATTATAGATCATGTGAGTTCAGTGATAAGTTCACACAATGAAACCGTTCACGATCAGAGTCATGTGACTTCAAAAATTAATCCGGCTAATGCATATATTCCTCCAAAAGCTAAGGTAAGTACATCAGAAAATGTATTATCTGCATCCCAATCTAATCCAACTTATGACCGCACCTATTTTCACAACAAAGCATTGGACCAATATCCTAATTTATATAGAGAATTTAGTAGTGAAAAGTTCGATTATTATGGAATTACTGATGAGATTCCATGTCCATTATGTAAGTTAGATCATGATGATGAGGATGGTATAGAAGGTAGATATAAAACCAGATCCTATTTTATTAAATGTGAACAGCGCGAAATTGAGATAGTTGCATAGTCAGGTCATTTTGAGACTACATTTGCTTTATTATTTATTTTTTTATACATATCAGCTAATACCTAATTAGATTGATTTGCAATTATAGAAAAAGGTAACATGACCAAGCCTGATAAAATATTAACTTCTGAATATCTGAATTAGCATGTCAAATTAGCTGGGTTACCAAGTATTTTGACAGATAAGATTCGTTCCAAATTGTACAAAAGATATAAAAAAGAAACTGGAAATGAGCCATGGCAACTATCAGAAGTACATAAATTGGAAGTTATAAATTCGATACCAGAAAACAAAGCATCATCTTTTCCCGAGCAATGTAAGGAAGAAGTGCCTATCACTTTCAAAGCCAAACCTGATCAAGAGTTAATTATCAAGTCCGTCTTAGAGCACTTCCCATACTTGAAATTCTGAAATAGTTTTAGGGGAATTGATAATTATAATTTTGCATTACCTCAGCCGTGGAACTCGCTATGCCCTATTTGTGATGGAAAACATGGGAATTATGGATTATATGGCGAATGGTATGGAACAGAGTATTGTCTTACTTGCTTCACTTCAGGCAACAAATTCAAATTCGCGACTGTGGCTTAGACCGGTCATGTGAACCTGATCATCCGCCTGATATGTGCAGTAGTTGATATCGGAGAAATTCTTCAAGATTTTGAATTCACTCTTCTAAAGTCAGGAAAATGGTTTGTAAAAAGAATAAGAGACACAATCAATCCAGACAATCGGCAACTTTATCATCAGCCAATGAGACCCAGTCCAAAAATATGATAGTATCAAATACGGAATTGTGAGAACTTGTATGTCAAGGTCTAGTAGTTGATGAAGTTCACGAAGTATTATCATGTGATCGAAAAAATATGCCTTGGGTTGATAACTTTATTAATCTTTCGATTAAGCTTGAAAACCAATGCAATGATCCAAGAGAAAAAGCATATCACTGTTTAATGAGGGAGGTCTTTAATACGAAGGTCTTTCATGAAGCATCCATTCAAGCTGGTCACATTTCTAAGGCAGAATATCTTAGAAATAAAATAAACGACCGCATAGTGGATTTCATTATTCAAATAGAGGAGGGTAGAAAAGGGTGGTTAAGCTGTAGGTCAGTTGCGATACTACACAAAGCGACAACTACAGAAAGAGTGGTAGATTTGCTTAATGATGCCAAAAATAAAAGTCCTGAAGCTCGAGAACAAATAATCATTTTCTAAAGATACTGTATATATGGTCCTGTTCTTTCAAAATCACGTGAGTGGCTTAGATATCATGTAAACGTCATCCCTATATTCCTCTGCAGTAGACGTCACCAGCATCCACAGTCATTATTTTGCCGAAGATGCTAATAAGAGCAATATTTTGCGTTACTATACTTATGAACTTTCCCCAATGTTCTGGTATATTCTATCTGACTCATTACGCAGTTCTAAATTACTAATAAAAAAAAACAGATCCTGATTTACATTGCGGATCGTAAGACAGGGCGTTGTTAAAAAAGAAATTCTAGAATATATGATTTTCAGATCTTCAGCACAACTCTGCACAAGCATGATAAACGGTATATTTTTATTATCTTACTGACGTTAGCGCATTCGAATTACGCATATAGACTAATCATATATTATTCCGTCTTTGAATAGGAATTAGTAATACATGTGTGATTCGTCATCTACGGATCTCAATCAAAATATTCTGAACTTTATTGATTACAATTGAAATAGGGGTAGTGTAATAATAACCATTCTATATAACGAACTTCTTATTTTGGGAAGGCTGTGAACTTAAACAAAGATATACCACATGCAGAAGTTACCTCCGGTAACCGGTAACTCTTAGAAATTTCTTAATATTCTACTGGCGTTAGACTAATCATATATTATTCCGTTTTTGGATTGACATATACAGATCTATAATAAAGATTTTTTTCCTTTTTTATGACGGAATACGCCCACTTGTGAATAGATATTATTGGTTTAAAGTCTGGTTGAAGTCTAGATGAACTCTGGTTAAACTCTGGTTGAGACTGCACTTCGAAAAGATAACTCTCATCAACCACACTTTTTTCTCATATTTATTCGAAGAAGAAAAGGTATTGTCGGAGAACAAGTTGGATATGTTATCTTCCGCAGATTGATATATAAAGGGAACTATAAATAGTGGAACAAAAACGAAAAATGCAAAGTCTGGTTGAACTCTGGTTGAACTATGGTTGATCTTCAGTTGATCTTCAGTTGTACCAAATGATATTACGTATCAATGCTCTAGACTATATAAATGACCTATCCAACACCCCATCTCAAAATGGCTGAATGGACTGATCCACTTATTCGTACCCTTATTGACGAACGTAGAACCAGAAATGATGAGTTCCATGACCTTAAAAGAAATTGGGAAAGATTCTGGGGTACTATTGCAAGTAAGATCAATCAAGAGAATGGGACATCATTCAGCGATCACTAATGTAAAGAAAAATTCTCAAATCTCATCCGGGATTATAATGTAAGTTATCACTATATTTGAGAACTTTGTTGTTAGCTCTACTAACTATCCTTCATGTCCGGTTAGACTATGTGTGATTTTATGTCTGGTAAAAGTAAAGCCAGAAGTCGAACAGGTGCATGATATTTTGATGAATTTCATACTCACTTTTGGGAGAGATCTGAGGATGAATTCGATAGAGTCCGCAGAATTAATACTTTTAACCAAAAACGAAGTAGAGGAAGTGGATATATTACCCCTATACCATCAACTAGGAATGTTAAACGTGAATTGAGATCATCTGAAAGACGGTTAAGCCGAAGTTCATCTATTAGTCAAAATCAGTCACCACCTATTAGCTGAAGACAATCGCCATCTGTTAGTTGAAGACAGTCCCTTCTCGTTAGAGAAAGACGTTTAGAACTCCCGCCTGTTAGCTTGTTAATCACTAACGATGAAATAGATATTTCTGATACAGAGCAGTTGGTTGGCCAGAGAAGAACTTCCACGTATGAAGAACTGTTCTTATCACTTTATCCACCACCATCTTATGATATTGCCACTGCCCAAGAATCGTCAAATGTGAGGGGTAATATACAATAACTACATTAGCCATTAAGGTGCTTTGCTAGGCTCTTCTGCACACCACTGTTATTGTTCCATTAATTAGTATATTTTTTCTATACTGTGCTATTATACCATGAATGTACTTTGAAAAATATAATAAAGAGCTTTACTTTGATTTTTTTAAGAATGTTATGTGTTTCTTGAGTGTTTTATGCCCCCCCTTGATCTTTGAGAAAATATAAAGTTATAAATACTCTCGAATAAAGATATCCATTTAAAGCGCGTTTAATGGTGGTTTAGATACTGCGCAAAATCTGATTGGCCAACCATCTTGTGATTTATCAAAACCCTAGAACTATTGAGGAACTGGTAGAGAATATCATGTGATACAATATACAGTACATCATGCCACAAACTGATTTAGCTGAAGACGCATATAAATATAAGATTAGCTTAGCCTGAAAGATGAATTTGAGTTTAGTAGTATGTAGTCTCTCTAAATTGGCTACAAATCGATAAAACTGCTATAAATCATTAAAACTGCTTAACTGGCAAATTTGAAATATGTTATCCATTAGTATAAGATACTAAAAAGTTGCTAAAAACGCTATAAATCAATAAATTGCTATAAATCGTTATAATTCGTTCGAACAAGAAATATGTCCAGATTATCTTCTAATATTATTTTAGATGAGTGGTTTAATAAGATTGTGCCTAAACCTATTGATAATCGTCCTGGATATGATATGAAATATGTTAGCGCATATATTGTAAATTACTGTTGTAGTACTGACCTCAAAAAAATAATCAGAATAGAGTAGGAGTATGATACATTATCAGTTGTGAAACCAGGTCAGTCTCTAATTGCATGGGCCGTAAGTGTCAGAATTCGATTACAAGAATTATTAGCCAATTAGAGATTTAGTGTATATCACCTACATTGCTTGTTTGCAGGATTTAGGAATGGCAAGATGGTTAATTCTGACTATCATCGGCCTAGAATCAATAAGAGTAATATGGCTATTTGTTTTGATTGCTGGAAATTGGTAAAGATTACCGATATAAAACCAAAAAAAATATATTTCAGTGGATGGTGCAGATATGGATATGAGATTAAATCCGAGGACTTGATAAAATACCATTGGGATAATGAATGCTCCAAAGCTAAAACCCCAGATGAAAGTGCTCGGATTATCTAAAGAGCTTATAGGAACTATAAGAAGCGACCTGAAACTTTTACAAAATGAGTTTGGGAGGTGGTTAGAAATGATAATACTCTTAAGGAAAAGAAGTTTCTTAATATGCCTAGTAGAGGAATTCGTTGCACTGTAAACTTGGATATATGGTATTCTATTGCTGGATTGTATAGACCTTATCATGTTCCGTAAGATCAACTTTATGATTATATAAGCTATTCAAAGCATAAGAGGCGCCAATTATCTGATAGATTGGTCATAGCAAGAAATAAAATACAATGCAACTATATCATGCCTAGTGCTCCAAATTTTGAGCCAGCTTATATTTCACCTGCCAAGTAAGAAATAATTCCACTAACTTCTTATTAGTTATCGAATTGCAGAAGTAATACAAGCGAACTATTTATTTCATCTCGGTATGCAAAACAGCCAAAAGGCACTGCGTTGAGATTGAGGGATGGAACAGTAATCATGATTGTCTAACTAACTTGACTGAGTGCCAGATTTCGGAATACTACTGGCAGGTGTTGCGAAATTATAGATGAGCCTATTCTTTCATAGAAACATTGTATATTTTTCCTATATCAATAAAGTGCCCTGGTGGCCGATTAATTTTACATATTCATCTGTATTTTTTTCTTGTAAAATTCTCAAAATTTTTCTTATAAAATCTCTGAATCTATAAAATTCTCAAAATTTTTTATTAGTTACCTATGGTAACAATGACCGATATACTAACACCATCTTTTCACGTATATTACTTAAAGCAACTTAACCAGCTCCCTTGTTCCATCAAAATAGATGTATGGCGACATCTTACTTCACGAAAACATCCATTATCGATAAAACAGGCAAGTAGTATTCATCCAAAGTGGAAGATTTGTTAAATAAGGCGGTTGGAAATTATATTAAGCAAAAAGAGCGTCAGAAGATGAAGCCTATTACTAGCGACTGTGAAACTTTGCTAAGGCAAAAAAATGAGGAATTGTGTATATCAAAGCAGGTATTAGAAAAAAAGATTGAAGAGCTTTTCGAATTGCAAGAGCAGTATAAGTCTCGTGAGGTAGCTATGACCAGGTCTTTAGTGAGAAAGTTGTCCAATTATCAGATTCGGTAGCTTTTTGCAAAAGTATAATTCCTGATACGAAAAAGGCCATTACATCAGCAGAAAAGTCTATTGATGTGCTAGAGAATAAATGCTGGCATCTGGAAGATATTATTTCTGCTAAGGATAGAAAAATTGTCTCTCTTGTTGATCAGATCCTTTCCAATATGAAGCATAGTGATATAACTATAGAGCCAAAAATATATTCCAGCACTTATGAAAGGAATTTATGGGCGAAGAGGCATAGTGAATCTGAACATGATCTAGAAACCAGGAAAAAATATACATTTCGTCCTTAGTACTTAAGAAAATTCTATTCATTAGTGAGAATTTGGTCCCATCCTAGCCGTATCCTGTGCGGATGTTCGCGGGTACAGTTAAATCAAAAACAATGAATTTATGTTCACATAAAGCCTTGTCAATAATCTTAATCACACTACGCCAGTTATTAGCATATTGGCGCACGATTCTGCTAAGCTCGTCCACAGTATACGATCTATTGAATAGACAGACGTGTGTGAGGTTTTTTCATATTATCTTCGGACAGTCAAAGTAACTCTGGGATACATATATCGAACTGACATTGTAATGGCGTCCTTCAATGAAATAAGGAATAATTTTCTTTTGCACTTCCTTTAGATCAGCACATACATCTTCAAATATAGCCACCGTACCAGTTTTTGGAGAAAATGAATCCACCTTAGGAATCTTATTAGGCTTCAAAGCCCGGAATGTGATATTTTCACA
>QZLH01001204.1:8833-30168 GCA_003833135.1 Oehlia diaphana
GTGCATTTTTCCGTATCTCAAAACGTATCTAGACGTATCTAGACGTATATCTCAGTACACATAACGTATCTTTCAGTATAAAAAACGTATCTACTTTTTTTATAGGGCTTAACCTTTTTTGAAAAAGATGCATCAAGCATTTAATTTCCGTTATCACTAATTCTTGATAATGTGTACTCACCCTATTTATGTATAACCTGAAAGTGAATAATACGATACTTGAAATGTAACATTTTCCGTTATAAATACTGTATTTTGTGTATATAAGCACCCTTTTTTGCACTTAATGCTGGCCAAGATCCTCATAATTCTGACCAAAATCGCCATAATTCCGTCTGGCCAGGGGTGCTTATGGGGTTCTTACTAACCGCAAAATACGTTATCTAATATGATAATTATGAAAAACAAAAAAATCGAGAATAGAAATATTTAATATATTTGATTGTATTTTTAGTGAGTAAATCCAAAAAAGATATTAAATATTTAAAAATAAAATCATCCACACATTTTTTGAATCTTTCGTGTCACATTATGACGTTATAGTATACTTTAAATTGGATTCAAACTCGAGAACTATCTATTGTTCATCGATATTGATTTTAAAATGAATATGGTCTATTATAAAATTTATTTTTTTAAAAAAGTTCTAAATTAGTTCTTTTATTATTACAGTATTATAATTATAATTACAAAACCTTGCTTGATCCAATTCTCATTTAAGGCGTTCGTAGTCGTTTGAATTGGAATCGATTCAATCGAAAATCGAATCTTGAGAATCGATTAAAGATTCGATTAATCGAATCTAGATATTCGATTTTTGATTAATCGGCGAATCTAAACCGAATTTACAGTATATATAATATCACGGGGCAATCATTTTTTTAAATGTATTTGTGGCGCAACAATTTCGATGACCTCGCAGCACAAAATTTCAAGTGATTTAACTAATCTATCTATTATTTATTTTATAATGTTATTATTTATTTAGATCTATTGAATTGTTTTTTACAAACTTATTAAAAAATCAAGGTTTTAAAATTCGTTTCCAAACCATCAGTTATTTTTTCACCCTAAATATATCTAAATGTTTTCTATTTCTTTTTAAAAACTAACATAATTTTATTAACGATACTTGAATCTAGGCGATTTCTTTAAGGAGTAACTGCTGGTATTGAAGTAGCCAGAATCATGGAAAGATATTTCATTGCCATTTTATGCAATATAGGATATTGGCTTTGTTTGTTGCCCACCATGCAAGGGAATCATACTCCTCAGGAGCTGGCAATCTCTAATTTTTGTCTTTCTGTTTCTTCAACTGTAGTGGTAGCCATGTAATTCGTAATGGTGAAAATATGATATGTATAATATTATTTATATGTTGATCATCAAATGTTGATCATTTTCCAGCAATTTTGATAATTCCGATATTATTTTTTTTACCGTAACGGCGTAACGTAGTTATAGAAATGACATGACTACTTTTGTTGCGCCATAATATAAAAAAAAAAATGATTTATTGAGATTCGATTTTTAGATTCGATTAATCGATTCTACTAGATACGATTCGATTTTCGATTAATTCGATTTTGGTAGAATCGATTTCAATCCCAAGTTTGAAACGTGTGTGTTTCATGATTGTTTATAATATATTGTTACATAATTAATCAGTTCACCAGATATGTACATACCAACATTTTTGATAATAATTTATCCGTATAATGATTGTTAAATAAAAGACATTTTAATTTTTTTTTTTTTTGATCGCGGAGTTAATCGGAGTTGAAAATATTGTGACTCCGATAGATAAAGTATGTATGTGTATGCCAAGTAACGAATGGTACATTCTTTGTATTCTTTGTTTTATTTTCAAATAATAAAAATATTTAGGACCAATGAACGATCATTATAACTAAAGAATATGGATAATAAAAGTGACACTATAAATCAATAGATCAATCGTTTAGAATATATACTATAAATGGGAATAACTTTTTTAAAAAAAGCTAAAAAAGCTATTATTATTACATTTATTATTAAGTACAATATGATCAATGTTGAATCAACTTTAGCTAAAAAAAAAAATTATTTGATTATTTTGTTATAGTGTGATTATAATTTTAAATTATATAGTTATTAATTTTTCTTTGTTCATTCGATTCGATTTTCTAAAGCATAAATTATGTTATTTTTATATGAGCTCCCTGTAAGAAATTTTTCAGAAAAATGATCACGTGTCTGAGTTTCTTCAGAATAAAACTAGAAAATGATCATTTATCGGAGTTTTTTCGTACGAAAGTACCTTCGACTTTTATTGTGATAGACTTAGTTTAACTACTCTTTTAGAAATAAAATAAATAAATAAATAAATAAATTTATCGGGGTATTCCCAGATTTTTTTTGGGGCTCAAAGATGTATAACCTCGGTACATATATAATATAATTTGGTTACGACCATTTGATTTATTTATTTACCAATAACCTAACACGCAAAAATTTAATTTCTCAATTGTTGATAACAAGCATTTAATTTTTCATTCTTCTAAAGAAGGCTACGTACTGTATTGACGATTGGTTAATACTATAAATTTAAAAGCAGGAAATTTGCTGTAATATGTGAACATTTGTTTCAAAAAAGAAATGCCAATTATTAATAAGCCATAGACCTAACTTGGTAATTACCAAAAAATTCATATGCATGGCGCAAGACTACAGTATCTATTGATAGAAAATTTTCTTACAAAATTATGAGATTAAAATATAAATTTAAAAATTATTAGTATTAAAGTAATGATGGTTTTACATTGATAATCAAGTAGTGGTATTAAGTTTTTGACTCTTTGTATTGTTACGCGCATTCTTGCTTATGCTCATAAACGATGATCTAGAAAATCATCTTTTGATTTATAACTTTACGAGCGTATATTCATTTAATTTATCCGCGCAAATCAACTTTTTTTCGGATAGAAGACTGAGCGATTGTTCCTTTCATTAATAAACGCAGATATGTAATTATCTAATTATAAAATTTTAAATTCTTTTTTGATAACTTAAACTTTACCGTTAAAATTTATTATGAGTGAGTGACCAACCAATTTCTGCATGTAATTAGGTTAAAATAAATAAAATTCATCTTTCTGTTCATTTTGATCACTTGTGAGGTTCGTCCATGATGATCGATCCTTGCCAATTTTTATTTATCATCAAAATATATATATACAGTATATATATAACTGATATAGAATCGTAATTTTTCATTGGTAATAATAATATTTATGATGAATAATCCTTCGACTCTAACCTACTAAAAAATTCATTGATAATACTTTGTGAAAGAAGGTTCCTTATTTCGTTTCCCTTTTCTCACCCTTTTTATTCAATTTTTTCTTGTAAAAAAGAAAAGGTAAAATAAAGTTCGGATTCATTTATTCACCATTAACAAATTGTAAATCTTTTTCAAATGAACGTCTTAATTGTACCAAAGTATTTTCCAAATATGAGGCAAATAAATAGCTTATATTTGGTTAATAATTTGTAGACCATTAACGTTTATTTTTTTGAATCGGATTAAAGTCCGTATCAGCTTCACGATATAAAAAAGTTGTCAATCAAATTAAGCGCAAAAGAAAAGTTTCTCAAGCCAATCGTACTGTGTACATGTGAATTGATGGAGTTTTTGAATTAAAATATTCGGAAAACTTTTCCTTAGAAATTTCTATACATGTACTGTACATGCTGATTACCGCAGTCGTTAATACAGTAAGGTTCGTACTCACGTGAATGTAAATCATTAATTTTGTCCATACCAAAAGAATTATACCTCAAAGGATAGTTATTTTAAATGAGTACATTATTGATTGTAATATTTGATAATGCATTATTACATTAATTAGAAAAAAAATTAACAAGAAGCAAAAATAAAAGAAATATGATTTTGTTGGTTTCAATTGTGCGTACAATAGAATTTAGCATTACATTACTATGTTTTATCTTTTGTATCACAAATCCTTAAAACGTATTTCTTGTTAAAAAATTGTGAAAAAAGTCCACCCTAAAAAAAATCCTTTATATAGTAATTATAAATTATAAGAACTTAATATAAAAATTTATAAATGGAAAACCTAGAAATTAGAAGTTTCCATTAATTTAGTAAATATGTTGATTAACATATTAATTATGCACGTTGAAAATTATTTGTTTCATGGTTTTTAATTAACGTAATAAATCTTTTATCAAATAAAAATTGTTTGCCTAATATTTTTTTAACTACAGAAAATTATTTTATTTTATTTTATTTTATTTTTCTGTGTTTGTTTGTATTGTTAATTTTGCACAATTTTTGTTGATTTGTTACCAGAAACCAAAAATATAAAACATATATTGCATTTTTATTATTTTTATTTAAGTCTAAAATATCTTTTTCATCAATTCAAAATATATATGAGTACGCCACAGTATAAATTACATTATGATAAAGAAAAAAAAAAGGACCCGTTACAATATTTGAATAAGTAAATAATTAAAAGAAAAAAAAAATCTACATATTATAATTAAATATTTTTTCTCTTTTTACAGTATGTATAATAATTTTAAAAGTCAAAAAATCTGTTTAATAACGAAATTTACATTATTTAATGCTTCTTCAAGTTTAGAAAAATGACTTATTTTACACTTCTTCTATGATAATTTGGAAATGGGTTATTGTAACGTTTTCTTTTAGTAGTTGTTGTTCTCTTGCGTAATAATTGAGATTGGTTAGTTCCACGGAATGGGGTTGGTATGTTTCTGGTTACCATACTAAATAAAATGATTAAAAAGTTTATTAAAAAATCTCAAAGAAAAAAAAAACAATTGCTTTTTCTTGCCTACCGTAATACTTCACTACGAGAATTTAAAGCTCTACGTTTCGTAGCGGATTCAACCGGGGAATCGGAGATAAAATTCACAAGTAAAACAGCAAAGACTAAAAGTACAATCCAAGAAATTCTTGCCATTTTATTTATAAAAGCAAATTTTTATGAAAGAAAAGAATCTAAATTTTATTTTCTAGTTTCGTAAAAAAAAAATTAAAAAGAGATAGGAGGGCAAAGGTGAAGGAATTAAGAGTAAAAATGAAAGATGATTTTCCGCACTGCAGAATAAAGAAGGATTGATTATTATCGATGTTGACGACTTGACGTTAAAATATGGTTAATTATGGTCTTTTTATACAATTTTATGCCTATACAGATCCATATCGGAAATATTACACAGGCACACAGCATATGATTTACACAGCATATAATTTACAGATGAATTGCATAATTTAAATTAACCGCAGGTATCACATACTAGTCTAATAAAATTTTAAGTAAGATAAGGTCAAAAAGATTAATTAACAACTCATATACTTGAAACGTTACCAATAAATGTAGACTATAACCTAACACCAATAAGCTGCTTTTAATGCACAAAATTTAAGGATTCGAATATTAATTTGACAATTTTTTTTTGAAGGCTGCAAGAGACAAATTTTGGCTAAATGATAATTGGCGTCCAAAAGATCCAATGGTGATCATCACAGGACCCAGAAATATATCACAGATATAAAGAGTCGGGTATTTTGAACTAAAAAAATCATGAAAATCTTTCTTATTTAGATAATTTTTGATAATGCCAGTCAGAATTTTATTTCCTATTATAGTAACCGACTGACATTATCATAATTCCGGCCCTGAAAAAATGCGTACAGCTCATAGTAAAAAATTTTAATCATCACCTGACCCTATATATATATATTTCTGGGTCCTATCATCACCATAGCGAAATTTTAGACCTTAAAATAATAAATAAATAATAGCGAAATTTTAGACGGAATTTTTAATTAACTCTTTTCGGAGCTCCACCCTAATTGGTATTCGTGATCGTCATCTCCCGATGCGCCAATTCAGAGTTTATCAGTTACTGTATATAATTTTTACAAAATTTTAATTTTTATCCTTTTTCAAAAAAAAAATCGGGAATTGATTTTGGCACAGTTAAATACCAACACTGGCGTATTTTTAAATAACATAATAAAGTCGAGAAAAAAATCTTTAATTTTTATTAGATATCAATCATAGGTTACATAATAGTAATATATATTGAAAAGTGTAAAATTTAATAAATTTATAATTTTTTAAAGTAAATCTTCTGCAAGATTTCCAGCAATTGCAACAGCAGCTTCTCCAGCTATAAGGCGAAAGATAGGACCAAAAAGACGTTTATTTAATTTATTTCTTCTTTTGAATATTTCACCTGAACCACGTTTATGATAAGTACAAGCCGGAAGGTATAAATTTTCAAAATCATGACAAGATCCCCAAATATTCTTTCCAATAGAATCTTTCATTCCATGTTCTTTGATGTAATCAGCGTAGAATTGAGCCATCTTTCTCCAGTTTGGATCACAAAAGAACGAACTTGGTACACGAATTTTTTCGCCATTACTTTTGAAAACGTGATGAGCATCGTAACTTATTTTGGCATCTGGATCACATTGAGTTTTCTCCATCATCCATTTAATGAATTTTTCAATGAATTCGTAACTGTAGAAATCTATAAAAAAAAAAAAGTTAGTAATATATTTTATATATTTAAAGGCATTTATAATTAAGGTGTATACTTTAGAATTATAGCTTACCACCACGATCATTCTTAGCGCAAAGTGCTTTATGTTCAGGAATTCCATTGTAATAGGCGATTAAAGTAAGATAAGCGCCATAAGAATTTTTATCAAAATTTTTAGGATTATCACTCCAATCTAATTTAACCGATAATTCACGTTCACATTCGTTTTGAATTTCTCCATAGATTTTTTCAACTTTTTGTTGATCACATTGAAAATCTTTTTGACAATAATCCTCCAAACCTTTTTTAAGTAATTTAAAATCATAAAACTCCAAATTTGCATCATTAACGATCTTAGACATCACTTGACTAAAATTGATAAGGGTACCACATTGATCGGGACTATTAAGATGATCCCACACTAATGATTGACATTTGTTACATTGATTGGTATTGAAAAGATCTTGACAGGAGTTGGGAGATTTACGATTTGACCGTTTGTGACATTTAAAATTTTCATTGGCATGAACTTGAATTATAAAAATTACAAATAATGCAAAGAAGAGAAGTTTCATTTTGCCTATTGAATTATAGATATATGATATTATTTTGATCTTTTTATTATTTAAAGGAAGTATCTTGATGAAGATGTTGAAGATGGAATAATTGGGTCCTTTTTATACTTATTTATTAAACCTTTACGTGTGATCCCATAATATAGCATAATATGTCAGGTTTTCTATATATTAATAACGTATATTTTTAAACATTTCCGTGAATCTTATACACGGGATAATAGAATAACGGTTTAATACATAAGTAATTTTTTTTTTTGAATTGCCATTTTTTTTTTTTTTTTTAGAAAAACAAGAGGATTTTGAAATCGAAAAAAAAAGGAAGAAATTAAACAAAGTTTAAGATTCATTTTCAATAAGTAATAAACATATATTTGAATTTTTATTTGGTTATCAATTTTTTTTCATATGATATATTACATTATTTAAATCAAAGTTAATATGACAACATTTTTTTTCATAAATGAAATTTACGTAATGGATTATTGAGAAAATTCAAGTGTTTTGATCTTTTAGTAACTTATTATCTAATTAAGAATTTCTTAAATATATTATAATAGGAAATAATTTTCTTATTACTTTTTGGCGTTGTCATGAGGGGTTATTTTTTTTTAAGGTTGTACAGTGATTTAGATTGGATAGTCATTAACTGTTAAGTAAATCATTATATGTTGAAACAAACAAATTCTATATTTATTTATCCAATAATAATAGGAAATTCTGAACAAAATTAATTGGTTATATTTAGTAGATACACTAGTTTCGCTATGATATATTTTAAGGAGTTATACAACTAATAAAATTTAATTAATTAAATAAAGAAATGCTTCAAAAAGAATATTTTATTTATTTACATAAAGAATTAATTAATTAAGGAAATGCGTTACTAACAAAAAAAAATTATTTATCTTTTCTATTTTAATATTTGAATTATGATACCATTTTTAAATTGTTAAAACTTTTAATATTATCACAAATTAAAAACTAAATAAATAAACATAGGAAAATTTGAAAATTTCAGGTAAAATTTAAAGGGAATAGGGTATTTATTAATATGTGTTCATTAAATCTCAAATTTTTTTAATAAATAGAGGGGGTTGGGGGACGTTAAGCAAATAAACAAGTTGGAACAGCCTTATTTACAAAAGTATTCTTAAATATAAATATGTATATTTTTCGATATCTAAAAATAGAATTATTTTCCTAATAAACTTTCATCATCTAAAAAAAAAAATCAAGAAAAAAATTTTAATTTAGAAACAAGTTGTCTTAGTTCCTGACGGGGCATTCTAAATTGTTCAATGGAAAAAATTTTAATGAAAAAAAAAATCAAAAAAAAATTATAAAAATAAAAAAGGAACACCTTTCCATTTTTGATTTGCATTTTTCTCTTTTAGTAAAAAAAAAACATTTTTTTTTTTCGTTGAAAAAAAAATCAAAAAAAGGATTCACAAAATAAAAAAGGAAACACCTTTCCATTTTTGATTTATCCTTTTCTCTTTTCGTAAAAGACATTTTTTTTGTCAAAAAAAAAAATTTATAAAAATAAAAATGGAAATGCCTTTCCATTTTTAATTTACCTTTTCTCTTTCGTAAAAACATTTTTTTTTTGTTAAAAAAAAAAAAATCAAAAAAAAAAATTTATAAAAATAAAAGGAAATGTCTCTTTGTTTTTGATCTACCTTTGCATAGTAAACATGCAGTGCATGTAGTGTATGTATGTAGGGTATGGTTAAACATCACGTATAAAATGATCACGTGTCCATACGTAGTACAGAATAGAACATTCCTTATTTGGGGGCCCGTTAAAGCGGGGTAGAATCACGTGATTCAAAATTATTATAATTTGATAAATTTTTTATAAACTAAAATTAAAGTAAACTTGAAAATCATTAAATAAGTGTATTTCGACCTGCTCCGCAAGTTTACTTAGGGAAAAAAGTGGATTTTGAACAACGTTTTTGACTTTACATATGAGCAAACGAATTTTGCTGATCATACCCAAAAAAGGTTAGATCAATTTTAACGAAATTGAAAAAGTTGAATAAATCGAAAACGGTGTTCTAAACCTCATTGTGTGCTCTAAGTAAACTTGCAGAACAGGTCAAAATGCACTTAGTATATGTTTATTTGGAAGGTTTTATATATAATAAAGAGTTTTATTTAAAAAAAAGAAAAATCTCGAAAGTCACGTGATTCTACCCTGCTTTAACGGTCCCCATTATTTGGTAATAAACAATGTAGATCTGTATGGAACGCGCGTATACCCTACATACATAGGTATCCATACACTACATGTTATCGTAATACCCCTTTCGTTCTTTTGTAAAATTTTTTTTTATTTTTTTTTATAAATAATTAATAATTAATATAAATTAATTTTGAATTACTGAATGCTGATTCGTATTTTTTATAGTTAAATCTAATTAATCCGAATTTTTTTTTTTTTTCAAATATTTATTTTTTTTTCCAACCAATCTAAATTTTTTGTTCACCTTTTTTTTTAAAAAATTTTCAAATTTTTTTCTTGAATTAATCTTTTACTTTTGGTTCTTTCTTTTTTTCAAATTTCATCATTTCTCTTTTAACCACCTTTTTCTTTTCCTTTTTTTTTTTCTTTTTTTAAAAATTTTTTTTTTTTTTTTTTTTTTTTTTTCACGGTAGGTAGCAAGTAATTAACGGAAATTGGTCAAGTAAGTGACGTAAAGTTACTAATTTAGGTCAATTTCCGTTACTCCCTATATATAAGGCACGGAACGTAAAGTTAATTATAGTTACTTTACGTAACTTAATGTGTCACGTGACTTTACGTTGCTAAAGTTTTTTTTACGTTGTATATCTTTAATATAAAATAGCCGGCCTAAATAAATAAACAATTAATTAATTAAACAATATAAAAAATTTGTAGTGTAATAACTTATTGGCTTTATTGTAAATTAATTTTATTAAATTGAATTGCTAACGGATCGTACAATATATCGGCTGATGGCTGATTTTTTTAACTTAGCTAAGTTTTGATTGGTTGAACATAAAA
Organism: Oehlia diaphana; assembly: GCA_003833135.1. Taxonomy (NCBI): domain Eukaryota; kingdom Fungi; phylum Glomeromycota; class Glomeromycetes; order Glomerales; family Glomeraceae; genus Oehlia; species Oehlia diaphana. The sequence goes on from QZLH01001204.1 coordinate 19,028, forward strand.
TTTTATTGCATAGATATTTTTTTAAAAATTTTTTTGCAAACATATTTAATTCAAAATAATCTTATTTAATGAAATTTTATTTGCAAATATTAAAATTTAAGTCACACATTTTCGATTTTAAAGAAAAAAATCGCTGTATTTATTTTTAATGAAGTGATACAAATAAAAAAACAATAACAATAAATAAACAAGATAAGTAAATTAAAATGATCAAGGAGAAAAGATACTAATAAAAAACTGAAATAACAATGGAGTAATGGAAAGTAATAGAAGATGAAAGGGAGTAAAAGAGAAATAGAACATGATTGGAGATGAAAAAGAGTGATGAGAGACAAAAAGGAGTGATGAGAGACGAAGAGAAGTGATGGGAGATGAAAAGAAGTGATGGGAGACGAAAAGGAGCGATGGGAGACGAAGAGGAGTGATGGGAGACGAAAAGAAGTGATAAGAGACAAAAAGAAATGATGGGAAGTATACAAGAGAGAAAAAGAAATAATGGATAATGAAAAGATGTAATAGAAATAATGGGAGACGAATAATGAGAAGTAATATGAGGTGAAAAATGATGAGAGACAAAAAATATGAAAATGATCATGATAGGAGGTTGGGTAATGATAGGAAACCAAGTAAAAAATAAAGCATTAAGTAAAAAAAAAATGAAGTTAGTAAAAAACGAAAACGAAAAAAAAATAAACAAATAAAAAATAAAAAAACATAACTTTCTTTATTAATTGTAAAACTGAAAGAACTAAAATATCTAAAAAAAAATGAAATAAATTAGTGAAAAACGAAATATGAAACAGAAACAAAATAAAAAAAAAAAATAAAAAAATGAGTAAGAAATAAAACGTAAAGTGAACCTTAATTACAGAACCGGAAGGACTAAAGGACCTAAAAATAATAAAAGAAAAGAAAAATACCTTGAGACTGAAAGAACCAAGGAAACGAACCTATACTGAAACGAGATTCGATAAACAAATAAACATGACGCGATTATGTAAAATTTATGTTCCGTGCCTTATATCGTAATAGATCATGTGACTTTACGTTACTTACTTAGCCAATTTCCGTTACTTACTTTTTTTTTCATTCTTTCTCCATTTAGATTTTGGTTTTTTTCCAAAACTAATTAAATTGCTTATTTTTTTTTTGATCTTTTTTTTTAGACCGATTTCTTTCTTTATCCTTATTTTTCCCCAATTTTTTTTTGCTTTTTCTTTCAATTTTTTTTTATTTTTTCTTTTCTCTTCCTTTTCAGTTTCTTTTTTCAACCCGATTTTTATCTTTGTCCCTCCCCACAAATTCTTTTTTCACCTTTTCTTTTTTTGGGTTGGCTTTTTTTTTTCAACCCGAATTTTTGGTTTGGATCAGGTGATCGGATGGCAATGGTAAGCACCTTTTTTTTCGTTTATTTTTTTCTTATTATAAATTTAGGATTTTTTTTTTACTAATTCTTAACATTTTTTTTTTAATGAAGACTTTATTAGTACTGAATCAATTACATTGTAATCAACCCATATTCACCATATATACATACAAAGTATCTATTTTCTATTAAATTTATATTGAAACCTACACTAAATAAGACCTAGCTAATTTGAAATTTGTAATTACTAAAATTACTTTATATAAATTTTCATTTTTTTTAAACTGATTTTTTTTTAATTTTTTCCTTTTTTCTTTTAAACCCTTTCCTTTTTTGATTTTTTTTTTTTTTTTCTAAGACCAATAATTTTCCTTTATAATCCATACTATATTTTTTTTTTTATAACAAAGAAATAAATAAATAAAGGATAAAGAATATTACGAGACATGAAAAATCCTATTCATTGAATATTACGAATTTATTGTTGAGAACGATTTAAATAAGCAAGATATAATTTTTTCCATATAGTTTTTAAAATTATTATTATATAAGTATATTTTTGTTTACTTTGTTTTTAGACTTGAATCTAGATCAGTGATCGGATTAACACTGTTATGGTCAGCTCCTTTTTTTCTGATTCTTATTTTTAATAATTATTATTATTCTTAATTGCCATATTTTTTTTGCTAAATTTTTTTAAGTAATATTTATTTATTTATTTATTTTATGTCAAGCAGGCAAAGGAAAAGTATTGCTAATTTTGATCCAAAGAAAAATAGCACAACATTATACAATTGTCATCTAGCATAGCCAGACCCTCGCTTCTAATAAGAAGAATCCCCAAAATCCTACTCTCTATCACGACCAATAAAGAGTAGTGTAAACGCACCATAAAAAGACTAAACTAAAAAATAAAACATATATATAATTGGGATTTGGGATTCTATTTCTAAAAGTTGTAGATGACTAGACATTAGAAACAAAATTGTTGTCTATTCTAGAAGTAATATTAATATTGTTTAACGAAAGACATTCTATATGCGTATAAAAGGGCCTGCTATGTAAAAAATTAGACGAAGTAAGAAAAATAAAATAAAAAGAAAATCTTTATGTAATTTAAAATTTCTAAAATCACAATAGGGATTAATATAAACGTTATCGTGAGTATGACGACGAGGAGTGGGTGTTAAAGGAACAGCAACACGTGAATTTCACGGTTATCTGTGAGTTTGAAGTCATTTTTGGTAATACCATTGTTCAATTTCCACTTTTTCCACTTTTTGGTTCGTAATTTCCAAATATTAGTCTTGAATAGTTCACTATAGGTATATAAAAATGGGAGAATAAGTTTTTCTATTTTTTTTTTTAATGCCATTAATATGGATTTTAAAGATTCCATATAGATCATTAGTTATATATGAGTGTAAAAGAAGTAGTGCGTGTGAATGTAAAGGTTCAGATCGGAATGCTCATCTGAAGGTGGGAGAGTATTTAACACTATCTGAAATACATAATGATAGCTTATCTGCATGTCCACGCAGTAAATCTATTAGTTTTAGTCCAAGTTCTATAAAAGTAGAACGAACGTTGTCATATAAGGAGGGATACAGCTAAATATGATCATTTGTTTTAAGTTCAAGAGTACATAAAAGGCACGTAGTATTGTTATTAAGGAGTTTTGGAAAGTTGCAATTAAGAATATCCAACGTAGGAAGAGTAAGTGTGGAACATTTAATTTTCCAGGAGATATCTTTAGTATGTTTAGCGCTAGTGGTGTTAATGGTATTTTTGGCCAAATAAGTGGCCAAAATTTTAATTATAATGAATGTAAGTAACTATTTTTTTTAAAATTTTACTTTAGTTCAATTGAATATATACGCACAAAAAACTATTTTAGATAATTTATTAGGAAAAACCAACATTTTGCAGCTAAAATTCATCGATCATCTAACTTTTGATTTATATTTGTACGGACCTTTAATTTTGTATTTGATCAAGATTAGTATTGATCTTCAACCCTGGAAATTTTTAGGATAGGTTATCACATGACTTCGGAAAATATTGGAGTAAAGAAACTTATGACCAGGCCTGTATCAAACCAAATTCCTTAATTTTGGAGGTGTTGGTAAATCATCTCTCAACAATATAGGGGGGTATCGTCAGGGAATCGTCGTTTTATTGGTTATTCGTTCTTATATTATATAAATTGGATTTATATTACAATATACAAATTTTTAACATATATAATTAGAAATATATGAATAATACCATAAGTTTTCTTCATTTCAAGTTAACGTTAATGAATACCTGCTTTAAAAAATATTTTATAAATTTTCTCTTGCTAATACGTTTCAATTCAGTAAATTTTAAAGTATTTAACTAGTTACTATGGGTAGTATGAAACAAGTGTATAAAAAAAAATTATTTATTATATCTATTTTTTTTTGTTTAATTTATTTACTTATCGGATTTATTTCTTTATTATTATTAGAATTCAAATCGTACTTTCATTCATGATTATCCAAATAGCAATATAATTACTACCTTCTATTATGAAAGTAGTGGCAAATCTCATTCAAGAAAGTACATTATTCATTTATTAGGTATTTATCCTTCCAATGTAAAAAAAACAAAGAAGATATCAAAAAATTGCCCTGAATATGAAATACCAGATAATTATAAAGTTGAAACAACTTTGGAAGGATATAGTATTATTTGTTAAACAAATTATTTATCTAATGGAATGGTAAAGTTCATACTTAATTGGACAGATTCACAAAGTATTGATCAATATATCTCAAATAATAATTCTGCATCAGGTGTTGCCAAAAACTTTTTAATGGTAATTTTTTGATTTTATCATTTATATTGGATTTATGTGTTAATTGTGTTTATTTATTTAAAAAAAATAATTTAGCTATTAAATAAAAAAACTCGTATTTCTGGGACTATTCTATTTGGTTTTGATATTTCTTGTTTGATTGAAGCACGAAAAACTATATTAAGGCCTATCAATCGTAAGAATTCTTTCACTACCCTTACATCACGTTCGCAACAAAACAAGCGTATAAAATTACTAGCTAAAGATATTGAAAAGGAATCAAAAATAATTTTAAAACAACAAAATTTTGATAACACAAAAATTCGGTATATTGAGCTTGAAATTGGTGATGAAATAGTTGGAATTAATCTATCAGAAGTGAATTTAGATTTTACTAGAGTTCGTCAGGATGCAGTTGTTTGTGCATGTGATGAAGCGTTAATATCAAGAGATGGTTATAGACATCTAGCAGCTATTAGTCCAAATTTTGAAAGAGAATATCAGATTAGTAATAGGCGAAATGAAATTTCTAAATATATGGAAACAATCATTCCAATTTATAATTGTAAAATAGAATTAGATAATATACAAAATAGTTCTAATAATCCTTCTAATTCTTCTAATAATAATTCTGTAAATCCTAATTTTTCTTTAACTAATGATCAAAATGGATTTTGTTCTTATCGTTCTATTAAAGATTTATTAAATACTTTGATACCAATTTGGAAAAAAAAATCAATTTTAAATATTGGTGATAATATTAAATTAAAATTTGGTGGTGATGGTCATATAGTTACATATAAATATTCTCACGTTATGTTTACAATGTGCTTACTTAATGAAGGAGACGAAGTATTAAAACCTGAAAAACAATATTGGTAAAATCTGCTTTTATTAAATCAATAAGATCTATTTTATTGCGTTCTAAACTTCTAATTTCAAATTTTATCAAGTATCCTGCTATACATAGGAAAAGAACAATATGAAAGACTTTCTATTGCAATCTCAAAATTCAGGAATGAATTAGATTCTTTAAAGAATATTGGATTTATTGACCAGGATAACATTACATGGAATGTCAAATTTTACTTTAGTGGAGATTGGAAATTTATGGCTCTTGTTAAAGGATTAAAAGCGGAAAATTCAAAATATTTTTGTTTATTTTGTGAATGTCCAAAAGATTTACGCGGAAATTTAAATTTACGATGGAATATTTCAGAAAATAAGAAAGGTATTTATTTAATAATTTTATTTATATAAAAACTGAGTTGATAAAAGAGAGGGCGGCAATAATTCTACTATCACTAATACAGTAAGAAGTTGAATTCATTTAGGTGTTGAACATCCAAGTCTTTTTCCAATAATCGAACTTGATCATTGGATTCCTGACGAACTACACATCATGTTGAGAATAACTGATGTTTTAATGGGTTGTCTATTTGGAGATTTAATGATAGATTTAAATGAATTTAAAAAAGTTACCAAAATTTTAATTGAAAAGGAAATGCAGAGAATTGGGTTGACACATTTCCAGTTTTTTGAATCAAAATCCAAAGGAAAATCTTGGGAATGGACGTCTTTAACTGGACCTGATAAATTGATAATGTTAAAACATTTTGACGTAACAAAATTTATTGCTGGTGATCGTGGAAAAAAAATATCACTTTTATGGAAATAATTCTTTAATTTATATCAATTTTTACACAAAGATTCATTTTCTGATTCTGAAATTAATTCTTTTGAGATTAATGCAAAAAATTGGATCAAATTATTTTGCGAACCCACTATCGGAAAATCAAATTCCATTAATCAAAGGAGAGGTATATTTAATCCTACTGACATAACTCCATATATGCATATTTTTGTATTTCATATTCCGGAGTTTTTAAGAAAATACAACATAAAGGATTAAATATGAGACAGTTTTCTACTTCAAGTATCGAAAAAAAGAATCATTTACATGTAAGATTATAATTTAATTGTAACTAATTGCTTAGCGTTAAATTACTAATTATTTATTTTATTTTTTTTTAGGTAAAATTATTTTTTGGAGGGACAACTATGGGAGGAGGAAATAATAGTAATGATAACTCAGTTTTACATGATATTTTGTCTTTTGAAAATAGACAATTATATTACTTAATGAATGATACATCCCGATGTATTAAACAAAGAATCATCCATCCAAATCCTTAATTTTAACTGATATAATATGCCTTTTATTATGAAAAATATGAATCATTATCAAAAATTTTATTCCTATTTTTAGTTTCTATAAATGATGTTTTAATATTTTTAATATCTGATACATAAGAAATTTTTTTATAACTTAAAAGAAAAATATATATGTACATAAAAATACACTTAAATGTTAATTTCTAGATAAAAATTCAGTTCTATAATTTTTTAGAAAAAAGTGAATTAATTTTAATAAAATAAATTATTATTAATTTCAATTAAAAAACGTACCATTATTCAAGTTATCATCCTTAATACATTCTTCGCATTCCTTAAAAATGTTTGCTGTTGTATTATCCTCTTGACTTTGAATAAAATAACTGGTAGAAATTGTAAAAGAAACCACCAATTTTGGACTATGCAAAATTAAAGGTTCTTTATCATCACGGATTCTTGTTACTACAAAATCAGACCAAATAAAAGTTACATCCTTTTTCCGCTCCTCATTTTCCATAAACACATAAGCCTTTGTTCCACTATTGTGATTTTTTTCACCCAATCTTTACAATCAAATAAGTATCCTAATCGGTTATATCCTGCTTCTCCTGTAAACGTGCATTTATATTTTTTTAAATAAGGTATATAGGTAAAGCTTTCCTCATTAGAAAAAATTTTGACAAACAATTCTTCATTAAATGGTTCACATATTAATTGCCTAACCCCACTTTTGAAACGGTGGTATGAGAGTTTTTTTTCAATTCTAACTAGTAAAGAACTCCAAAAACTTTAGACTTGAGTATCTAAAATACTGTCAAGTACAGATTGCTGTATATGCGGAACAATGCGATTATTTGGATATAATTGTTTTTGATGTAAAGAAAGTTTATATTTCGTATATAGGATGTTCAAATTGTCAGTAAATTGACACAAAGAATACGTAGTTTTCTTAAGAGAGCTTTTTTTATTCTTGGCGTTCAATGTATTTTTTTTTATCAGAATAAAATTTCACAAATCACGGTAATTTTGATATTTCATAATTAGCCAATCATATCCAAATTCTAGATCATCCCTGTTTTGTCACATTGTTTTGCCATGTGACATTTGGTTGATGCATCAGTTTAGCCCATATGTAAATTTTGGAAATAATTTTGCCGATCCTTATTTTTGACCTAAAACATTGATCGGCCGGTTGTCATTATCAAAATATGGCATGATCATCATCAATTTTCTTCTGGAAGTATTTTTAGTACTAGTATAATACTAGAGCAGTACGGTACAGTACAGTACAATACAGTACAGTACAGTAAGTGTACGGGAGGCAAAATTGCAATTTAAAATTTCCTGGCACTTTCATGTTACGTTAAATTTAGCCATCAAATTATAGAGTTTTTGTAGTAATATTTAATTTCGTTGATCATTAAATTTTTTTTTTTTGATGATCATGACAACGTACAATTTTTATTTAATAAAATAATAAAAAAAAGAAAAATTATTTTATACAATAAAACAAGAGGTCATTTCCATAGGAAGCTTGGCATGTTTTCATGTAAAATCCACATGGAAGTCCATCTTAGATATTGTGGAATTATGTGGAAATCTGAATAGTTCCAATATTTTCCAAATACCTTAAATACTTTGTGACGAAACACCATGGTTCTGATCTTATGTATATCGATCTATTATTACAATTAGAAAAAAATTTAAAAAAATTTCTGAAAGATTTTGTTAAGAAAAAATTTATTTATACAATATGTATTATACCTATTATTAGTCTGAAAGATTATTTATACAATATGTATTATACCTATTATTAGAAAAAAAACATCAAAAAAAATTTCTGAAAGATCTATAGCGATCTATTGGCATTATTAGAAAATTGTATTTATACAATATCTGTCTTATGTACTATACCTATTATTAAAAAAAAAATTTAAAATTATATTTATAACGATCTATTGCTATTGGCATTATTAAAAAATAAATCAGAAAATTTTGTTTATACAATATACATCTTATGTATAATACCAATCTATTGTTATTATTAGAAAAAAAAAATTTAAAAAAAAAAAAATTCTGAAAGATTTTGTTAGATTTATTGGCATTATTAAAAAAAAAATGGTTAGAAAATTTTATTTATACAAATATGTATTAGGGGTTTGCTATTTATCACCGGCAGTGATCATCATCTTCCCTAGCGTCGTCCCAAGATTTTTCACCCCACGTGACCTGCATAAAATGTCACCAAGCATCACACTCTACCGTTTTCATTTTTTCACAAGTATTCTGGGGACAGAGAAAATTTTTAGTGGTGAAAAAATTATTTTTCACGCCCCTTAAACATCACTGGTCACGTGGGGGTGGAATTTTACTTAGAAATCTTGGGGCGATACTGGGGTAAATAGTGATCATAAAAAAACTCTTTCTCCTTTTTTCAAATTTTGTTAATATTCCGCAGTAATTTTTGCAAAAGTTCCTACCCCATTGTTTACGAAAACTCAAAGGGAAAGAGGCCCTAAACGGGCGTCTCGGGCATAAGGCGAGACTTTTTGGTTCGTTACTTTCGTTCACTACCCCAAGGACCATAGTTTCAACAATACATATAGATAATATTTTCCCCGACGATAATGATGCACCTTTCTCGTCAGACATGCTTCTAAATGAACGTTACACAGTATTAGGCAATAGTGTTAAAGACCTTTATAATCACATTCCTTTAAATAATACACCATCTTTTTCCCATATTTCTTATAGTAAAAAATTTTTTTCTCGTAAAGACAATACCTTCTCAGTTTCTTTTAAAAAGTTTCACGTGACCAAAATTCAGAAATCAGGTTATAACAAGATTTATGAAAATCATCATTCAAAAAGTTTCTTTTTTGAGATTGTTGATCAAATCGAAAACACCAATCAAATTCATTTAAAAATACACACAAATGATTTACACATGTCAACCACACCCATTAAGTATAACTCCACAAGTGTACTACCGAACGCCAAATATCAAATTAGCAAAAGCCTTCAGCATTTTTTTTTGGCACAAAAAGTTATTCCTAAATGTATTCAACATAAATATTTTGATTTAATTAGAAAAAAATTATTAGATAGAATTATGATTATCAAATCACGTGCTCAAAAAACTGACGATCGAAATTATTCGACGAAGACTTTTTTTAACTTTTCATATAAATGGTATCATTTTTATTTTGGCATTTTTATCCCTTGTGGCCATGACTTTCCACCTTGCTCCTTACCTAGCCTGATAGTTATGTCTAATAATAGATATGGTTGTGGTAAACATTTTTACTCTGATAATCCTCCAACGTATCGCCATCAAATGGGAAGCAACAATAAGAATTTGCACGCGAACATCTGTTTTCGAAAATGGTTTAATCAAGATAAAAAAGAAATCTTTTCTAACCGATTGGGTATAAAATATTCTACAAGCTATCACGCAAAAGGACATAAATATATCTTTAACAAAAAATCCAACTGACATATGTACGTCAAATGCTTGGATAATTTTAGGATTAGTTATAGTGACAAGGCTACTACTAGGAAAAACAAGAAATTAGATTTAATCAAGCATGTAAACGTATTTTCAAGAAGAATCATTCCTCGATAGCAATTACTGATCGAGAACGCTTAAAGAGAGCAACTAATAACAGATTTTTATTTTCGCGATCTCAACACATCGACAAACCAGTCATGCATTTGAAATATCGACGAAAACCCAAATGCATCAATAAGAATCATTATGATTTTTCAGTTCTTTTCTTTTCATTCAAGCGATCTTTGCCCGCGGTCCATACTATTACGAATGATTTACATTTGATTAAATTTGAATCATACCCTATAACATCTCCTCAAAAGTGTGAAATACGGCTCAAACATTGTGAACCACTTGTTACCACTGGGATTAAAGATGAATTATACCCTTTGCCTCCATTGATGGATCCTGTTGCAGACCCTTCTGTTATATCTAATGATATTTGACCTTATATACCTGATGGTCCAATATATATAGAAGAGCAAGTTAGAAGACGTCGTATAATACACATTGAACGTACCTATGTAGTTCTTGGATCAGCTTTATGGATCAAATATATACGAGACAATATCAAGAATGGCTTATTACCCCAGCGTGAAATTCATTCTGGCAATACTTCAGTTGCTCCTGCTTCTACCTCACAATCTACACCTTCTAATAGTTCAGTACCATCCTTAACCAAAAGAAGACGTCCAACGATTAAGAAAATAAAGCGCCATGACATTGTCACCAATGATAATAAGGCCTATAATGATTCAAACAGTAATCATCTGTCGCCCTATCCTTCAAACCCTAATGCCTCCAACAAGGAATTGGATGAGCAAGTGAACATGATACCAGTTACACCTTCCCGTAGTCCAACACATAACATACAACTCCCCCCTCCTAGTAATACCAATGACTCCCTAGCAGAGGATTCGTCAACTAAATATTTTTTTTAGGAGTCACGTGATCATCTGAATCACAAACAATTAAAATAGTGTGAACCATTCCATCTCTGACAGTATTTACAGATGGTGAATTCTTATTCAAAAGAAAAATACGGATTATACGCATTATATATTTTTATATTAATATCCCGATAACTTTTCAACGAGTGTATAATTGCCTCTTTGTTTGATATCTTACCCCTTAAAGTAGATGTATTTGGTAGCTTTATTTTGATACGCTTTTATATATTTTAATTCGATTTATTAGCGTAGTTCTACTTTATCGAATAGTTCGACCGA